>JABFPN010005881.1:0-12367 GCA_022817305.1 Leptoteleia sp. ZL-2020
GGGGGGGGATCGTTATATTGGGACCCCCAAGAGGCACTTATCTTATTCATCTTGAGAAAGTTCGTCGCAGAATTATGCGCGGGAACGTATGTGGGTGAGGAGGCCGCCCACACGCGCTATTTGTGAAGTTAATTTTCCTTATGTCCCGTGAATGCAAAGCATTCCCTTTGTTAACCGTAGCCCGGGTCTCAAACGTCGTTTAAACTTGTTACTCCTCGCGGAGGACCTTTCGATAAGTAACAATTGACACGTGGAGCTTAAAATGTTATTGTTAATGATCAGTTTTTGAAGCGAAACATTTTCTCACGCTTCACGTCGAGCAACATTTTTATCCCAAACTTTCGAACCTGCAAATCTAACGTTATATATATATTATAAGTCACGTGACTATGTTAATTAATTGTAGTAACTATTAATGTTGGAACTTTTAGTTTTTTACTGAAAAAAAAAAAAAAAACAAAATGGTAGCTTTTGGGAATTGTCAGGTTATCGTGGTAATACGCTCGTAACGTACGTAATTGGTTTCACCGGGGCGGCATTTTATTTCATAACCAAGCCCGATAAACTTCAAGTGGCAGCCAACTAACCGAAACCGAAGGATCGCTAACTTAATTCCACCAAGCGAGCAAGTCTATGGTCCGTGAACGTCATTGAGATGCGAAGTGTTCAATACCCTTTGCCGCGATTTGAATAAAAATGCTATCAAAAAGTTTACAGTTTCGAGGAGGAGCCTTAATTTTTAAATTATTATGATAAACTTTTATTAACACTCGGGCTTGTTTAAATCATTTTTATGGCGGTGTTAATTATTTTTACGAGTACGTGATTATACGCGATATGACACAGTTCAGCCAGATAAATTCGACGAATCGATAAAATCAATTTTTCATCGGGCCGAAAGAGCAGATTTCTTTTTATTAATTATCGCGTTATCAAACTGTTCGTTTTATACCTTGTAACTTTTATTATTTAATTATAATTTGCATTATTAATAAGAGCTATTTCACATCATATCTTATATCAGATTACATCATCCTATATATATAAATCATTTTATAAATCATTGTATAAGTAAATAAAAATTTTAAATTTAAAAAAAATCTTTGACCAGTTTTTTTGTGTCGCAAATTTGCGAAGGAGACAAGGCGAAAGGTTAAAATAATATGGGGGATGAAAAACAAGTCATTTGTATAAGAATAACGACGCACGAAAGGAAATACAACGAAAGGAGTAACGTTTGAAATCGCGACTAACAATCTTCGCGACTAAATGAACTGTTTCCGATTGCGTTTCAATGAGTTATCACAGTAACGCGACCTTCTGGTAACGTGTCGTCGTATATTAATGACTGAAAGCCAGTAAATAAGGTCCGAAAACATTAAAATTACTATCGCAAACAATATTCCGTCAAGGAGCCACCATAGAACATCTTTATTTACAGCCAATTATTGTTTGGACATAGAGACATTCGCAAAGTGAGGTGAAAAACAGACGAACCGTCAGTACTGCACACTGAGAGAAATATAATCAGAATATATACGATTATGGTAAACATATCTGGATGCACAAGGCAGTGATAGTAAAAAGTACTATCACTGACAGGACAATTAAAATGAAATTTAAAAAAGTATATCCACATTATTTAAAAAAGTATCACAATGTGTTGAAAATTTCAAACTTATACTTTCTAATGTTGAATTTAATGATTGAAAGTCATAAGGTGGTTTCCATTTTAACGGTGTAAACATCAGAGTGTAAATTTCAACTTCCGTAAAATTCTTGTTAGAAATAAATTAAAAGTTACTTCTTAAAGTGAACCTTTCTTTTCTCATGTTTAATCAAACAAACATATAGAATCTTTTACAGCATTTCCTAATGTTTCATACGCGGATTTATTACACATTATTGGATGCAAGAGCCAACCGATACACAGCGCGATAAGAGAAGATCCATGCATATTCATCTTATTCGGAGATTTATGAACACTGAAAGTCCGACACCATACGTTGTCCCTATTGTGCGAGTATTAGGTAACACAGTCGGTGTTCCATCGTCACTAATATACTTACATCCAAAAATAAAAGGTAATTGAACGAAAAATAATAATAATAACACTTTTCGAAGTAACGCTTTAATGACTGTATTATATGTAAACATGAGAAGAATGTTTACAAAAAGGGAAAATAAAGCCACGATTCAAAAGTAAGACCAAAGAATGAAACGTTTTCAAAGTAAAAGGTTTAAAAACTTAGAAAAACATAAAAACAGTAACAAACATTGTTATCATTTTTATTTTGTGAATTTGCCCTGTTTGTGAACAGTCAACCAACTTTAAGTCCGATTTATATCTTAACTAAAATTTGCAAAATTCCTTCGGAATCGAGTATGCAAAAAATGCCTCAGAAAATAATAATATAGATAAACAGGAAGACAAGTTGAAAACTAAGTATAGAAAGTTGATTTAGGTTGACAAAAGATAGAAAAGTCACATTGCAATAGCAGACGACAGTAAGTGGAATCGGCATGTGGTAACAGTTGGCACAGATCAGCTATATCGGGGGCAGATCGTTGGTCGTCAGTGTGACAAATTACGGACAAGGAATGATAATGGTCGCACCACTGAATCACCATATTCTTTCCGTAACTTTAACAATGCGGGAGTTCCGCGTAAATCGCGTTACGAATGGCCCCTGTGAATTCATTACCTATTAATTAAACCTATAAAAAGGATGGCAAAAAGAAAAGGAAAATTAAATAACCTCTGCCAAGGTGATACTCGCGAATGTGAGATTTACAAAATTGATGTCAAAAATGGTGACATCAAACTTTCAGGAAAAAATATGTGGAACAGTCGACACATCAGATGTGAAATCAAAATAACAATTTCAAGTAAAATGCAATTGACCTTGGGATTAGCACTTGGAAACTGAGCAATTTCAGTCAGTAGTTTCTCAGTTACTTTTCTAATAAAAAATTTCATATTTTGCAGATAATTTAACTATGTTTCATATGTTTAGAGGATTGAAGATTTTCTTCGAAAATTATTGGCTTAATTTCTTTTTTTTTTACAGATTCATAAAAATTATACGTCTACGAAATTGTCAGAATGATCTCGTGCTATAAGCTCAGAGAATAGACCGAACTGGAAGTGCAGGGAATGACATTGATGCATGTCGACGATCATTCCACGTCGCGACCGGATTGGTCTCATCATCGCTGAACGAACTGCCAACACACTATCCTTCTCTCTCTGCGAACTATGTACGATTATATGGATACTCACATGCGTAAACGTTATATATACATCACTATAAATACCATCAGTGCGTTGCATGAAACTTTGATTTGCTAGATCGAAGGAAATTTCCCGTATTTCCATAATCCTAAACAATGGTCATCGTTACGACATTGTCAACCTCGGTATACCATATACTCTGAAAAAATTTGGAACAAAAATTACTATATCTTATAACAATACTGACGTAAACCATTACGTATATCTGCAGCACAGTTAAAAACAGGAAAATTTTCTGTCATACATTTCTCAGAGTAGTTAAAATTAACCATAATATGGTTAATCGAACCAGAATTCTAGTTACCAAGAAATTAACTAGATGACTTTTACTAGATCACCCACAAAACTGTCTACTTTAGAATAATAGAATCTTCTCATGTTTAATAGATTTGTTTATTTAATATTAGTAAAAATTCTTAAAGTTAGAATAATTCTATTTAATGTAAATAGAAATCCAACTGCATCTTTCTCAGTGTGTTTGCTCTTATATTAATCAGCATCTTATCGATACCTTTACCGTTTCCCAAATGCATTAAATTTTTGTGCAAAAAAGAAAAAGGTCCATTAATTACACCGATGATTTATAACAAAGTGCAGACGAAGGAACGACGAAATAAACGCGAGAACTCCCGCGTAGTATTGAGAGAAATACTCATCTCTCGTTGCGGATACGTGTCTGCGGGCAGAAAACGCAAACTGATACATTTGCGCGGCGATCCGACAAAACTGACAGAAAAGTATCAAACGCAATTGGACGTACGAGACGTTGAAACGGTTACTACACGAATATTCACTCTCCGCTTTCTAACGAGCACCCCGCTGCCACATTTATATGACACGCGCGTATTTGTACGCGCCCAAGTATGTCTGCGTGCAAATACTCGCGACGCTCGAGAGTGCGCGCGCGCACGTAGCCAACGCCAGCGAATGATAATAAAGGACCAAGATTTACGACGGAATAAAAGGATTTGTCGGGCTTGATTTAATTAGACCCATCGGTTCCGGCGCATGTGGCACTTCGGCGAGTCGCGCGCTGAAACGCTTTGCGCTTTTACGGTGAATTTGGACGTACCCTGGCCGCACTGGGCGTGGTTTTCGAGTCCGCGTATCTTCGCCGCGGAGGTACCAAAAAAATTTATGGGTTTATCGGTGCTGGAGAACGATTATCCGCCAGATGCCAACCGAGCTATATAATTTATTGAGAATTAATTTGTATCGATCGCACCGATTGATAATTAACCGTTTCTTCTTCCAATGTCGTGACAGATTCTTTTTTTTTATAGTAAATTCAGAGAAATGTAAGAAAGTTAGAATTAGTAACACGGTCTAGTTGGAAAATTGAAGTAGTAATCGTCAAAATAGGTGTTAAAATTAAAATTTATAGTTTTAATGACCAGGACACTATACTAGACACTAATAAACCATATAAATCTGGTACCCTTTTGACTTACAACCTTTTTCTTCCTGAACAACATTTGAAAATATTTTAGATATCCTTGTCTGAAACAGTCAAACTTCATCGACATCTCGCCGTTCCCAACACAGAACAAGAAAAATCCCAACAAAAGTGGCGTTTCTCAAACAGCGCTGTAGACGAACCAGGTGTCTTTGGTACGTACGAAAGCCGTTTCGTAGTCCTTGTCTCTCTACGAGGAGTCGGCATCTTGATGGTAAGCGCCTTAATTGGCGGTAGCGTATTCGCGGGAGGGTTCCAAGTCTCCTCTCATTATCGTTTATTTTAATTAGCGCATCCACTACCGGACAAAAGCCACGAACGCTCCCTCGGAAGCCGCGGGAAGTCCAACTGGACGGGACAGCGTCACACAACCCGGTTGACGTTGTTGCGTGTACTTTTGCCGCGTAAATCCAGCATTATAAATGACCCCAATATTGGCAAAGAACTCCCGCGGCGAAAGCGTACCCAGGACAAAATGGCGCCGCACATTTTCGGAACTTTCTGCTCATCTTCGGCTAGACTGCATGGTATCTGATCTCCGTGGAATGCTCCTGAAAAACCTGCGCTGAAATGCACGTTTTTGTCCACGCACACATTCTTCAAGTATAATGTTTACTTAGAATGTCCAAGAGTATATCGTCTGCCGCCTCAGGAGTGTGCGAAGTTCAAACCTGGTAATTGAATTCTTATCATAAACGGTAGATAGTTCTGTTCTGGTGTATTTGATAGTTAATCACTTTTCATAAAAGGCACTTATTATTTGCCTGTTCAGGAAATTTCACATTATCATTAGTTTGTTGGATATGACACTTCGAGTTTATCCAGGTGTTCTCCAATCTTTGTCCAGACTTTATCCAGAAGTAGCTTGTCTATATCTTTGCTACATCCAAATTCTAACTTTTATCCAAACGTATATGTTAATCTTTTCATCAGTCATATCTAGACCATTGCCAAAATCTTGTCAGCCAATAGTTACCAAACCATCTTCAGTTTGATCTTCAGCCTAGTTTTTCTCCTCCCATAAATATATCCCCATTACATTGATGGTAGAAAACTGTTTCTGCTAAACTATGCAAGGAATCATTTAACAAGTTTAATTATAGCGAAAGTTAATATCCAATTTCATAAATTTCAGTGAATTCTGCTAAGGGCCTTGTAAAAATCTTTTCGTTCCGCTTCAACCAGCAGAACGTAGCTATACTTTTGTTCCCTCCTTGCGCTTATTTATCTGAATCTTATTTCCACCTTTCCACGATCGCAACAAAAATCATCGTATCGAATATAACGCAATTACTCGAAATCATCCTAAATCAAAAGGGTTCGCCAGTGCCCGCAAAAGCCCATTAATCACAAATACGCATTCGAGTTTTCGTGCACGAATGTTTTAACAAATCACCGGGCTTGTAATTCACAATACACGATTGATGAAAAGGCATCGCGGCATCAAACAGCCAAACGCAATTTCTTGTAAGTAAACTCCGAGAAATTACGTGGGTGAACAATAAAAGGGGTAACATCACAACGAAAGCAAGTCCTTGCCCGGACGAAGATAATACCGCGCTTCGAGATTTCAGCATACTAACCCATAATTATGCAATTCAGAGTGCTGACCACGAACTGTGATTAGCCACAGCACTTTTGATCTACGGATACACGCCAAGTAAGTATTATCCTGTAAACCACAGATGCAGTCCTTATTCCGATTAGTTAGCAGCTCGTGAAAAATCTTTAATTAATACAACCGATCCACGGCCGAAAGTGACTTTTATTTATTATACCCGCGCGCGTCTCACTTTTTTCAAATATTACCAGTTGAACAATGGGATCTGAAGGGTGAAACACGTTTTTGAAATGTAAATTAGCATTTAGAATGCCATCAATGAAAACCAAATAACAATGTTTCAATACCTATCAAAAACAAAATTTGTCTATATTATATATTCTGAAAACAGTTTCAATTTTCAATCCCATAGTTGATCAAATGATTTTACAAATATAATGGTAACTTACTAAACAGTATAATTTAATTCTCCTTTTCTCCTATTATACCAAAATCCTTATTGTAATAACTCTTTTTATTCACATATATAATCAACTATGTTGAAAAAAATGTTCTATTTTTATAAAACAGTTTATTTTATTTGGTCTTAAAAATGCCCTGAACAATGGCTTTATAAATACCCCCCCAAAGCCCGAGTTTGATCCCGATCGACTATAGTAATTTGAAATAGCGAAAGCTCAAAACGAAGGCGCACGAAATAAGACGATAGACAAACTTAAACACCGATCAAAGAGCTCTCTCTTGACAAGACGATATATACCGTTCGAACCCTCTTATTCGTCTCATCGTAACGACCGTGATACATGTTTACAGACCCACCTTCTCGCGGACTATGAGTCTTCTTTATCCCTCCGTATGGAACCAGCGGGTGCCAAAGCGTCGGACAATTAAATCTTTTTAATCGCTCCAGATAATTGCTTTGAATTAGATGGCGCACTGTTTGGTGCTCCTTGATTATCCACAACTCCCGCAGGCGAGACAACACACCGAAGACTTTCAAATTGTGCGCTTTTAAACAACGGACTTTGAAAATCATTTTCAAACTCCCAAACTGGAAGTCTGAATAAAATTACCAATTTCACGATAACCTACGTATTAAATGATATTAAAGAATTTATGTATTCAAATTTGTTATTACTAAGATTGTTATTAATAAAATTTCAATATTTATTTAGTATGACAAAAGAAATTATAATTGTAAATATTATAATCCTTACATCACCAGAATACCTATGATTGGTGACCAAATAAGCGACAAAAAGATTTTTAATAATAACAAAACAAATACACTTTGAATATATCTTCTAAATTGATTAACTCTCTTGACTCTTGATCAAGACTTGGCATGAAATTTTGAGAAACAGCCTGGAATTCCCCATTAAACATTGTTGACGAGCGCGACAACGTTGCGGCTACTTTGGGAGTTAAAAACGATTGAGATTGGAAATAAGATAATTGCAAGGCACCGTCCTAAACCAGACCCCCACTTTTCAGAGCGGTCCAATAATATAAGTGTCGGATAGAAGAAGAATAAGGGTAACCCCCGAAAAGTACTTCTCGTAGGGAGCCCCCCCCCCGCCCCACGCCTGTAACGAAATGGCGTCCCCGTGATTATTAGCCGTGATAATAATCGCGTCGCCGGGAGTCGTCTATGACGTTATTGTGGGTCCACCGGCTATAACCAACGTGGGCCCCTGCGAGGGTGGTTATTACCCGGCGACCGGTTTCCCCTTGATTCCCACCTTGGGTACCAACGGGGCCAGGCGCGCAACAAGAATTCCGATAGCAGCTCGAAACGCGATTCGAATTGCTCGCTTGATTGTTCGCCGCTCGAGACAGTAACAAGCGAGACACGGGGCAGGCAAAAATAGAAGACATTAAAAACAAATACCACGGATAATAATTTCGCTCTTGTTATTTATGACCGATCGTTACGTTTAATGCACATTTGATGTACGTTTAATAGATCGTTGAAATTGCTGCCCCTCAAAATGTTGGACAAACGTTTAGTTAAAGTGATTCGAAGCATCGAACGAAACCAAAGGTCGGAATTAAGTTTTCGCAATCTCCGATGTATCATTTAGAATGTGTGAATGATCCGTAATTTTCAGCTTTTTAAATGCCGGTTTGTTTCTGTTCTTTTTCTTTTTGCGGCAACAAAGGTTGCCTAAGTGGAAGACGATCGTTATAATGAAATTTTAGATGGGATTGTGTAATGGTACCTATGAAACATTTCAGCGGGGAGATTCACTCAAAAGTGTATAGAACATTGAAATATACATCCACGAATGTCAATGTTTTGACAACAAAACTTTATTAATGTATCTTAGAAAACGAATTTTAATTAAATATCATTAGAAAATAATAAGACAAAGCACTTCAATTAAAATATAAGTTATAATCAGCAAATGATTACTTGTATTTCACAAATCTATTAATTACCAATTCAAATAAAGAATAAAACAATTTAAATCTATTGCCTGGTTCAATTATTTTGAAATTGAATATCCATCTCCTTCCGTTTAAGCAGATGAATTTACACTTCATAAATCCGGATATAATGGGTATCGTTGAAAAAATAACGTGGATGGTTATTTTAATGCATTCAATCAGTTCGTACTTTAATTAAATTTAATTAACTAATTAAAGGTACAATGTCGATGGGACTTGTAGTAAATAAATTAATGTTGCATTTAATTGCCAATAAACGATTTTACTTTGAAGAAAGTCCAGCGTGGAAATCAAGCGATGTCGAGATTTTCACAATCCCTAAAGCGCATTCCTACGGAATACCCTGGAGAATTGGAGTCAGCAATTAGATAGTAGCGATTAAAAGTGGATTTTAATTGGTCAACGAGAGAGTGCCTCGAGAAAATCGACCGCGAGGAGACTGCTGTCTCTCTTTCGCCATTATTTCATACGCTTGGGTCCTCTCTTCCTACCTAGGATAATAAATCTTTATAAGATGTAAGCAACAACTAGTAACCAATTCACGTTTATACGGCTGCTATGAGATATTAGCTATTACAAAGAGTTACGACCTTATGACTGCGTTCGTCCTTCAGAATTCTGCTTTTTTTTCTACTTCTTTTTACTTTTTCCTAGCGCAACTTCGTTGTAAATTAAGCTCAACTAATTCCAATATCACCGGAGCTCCATTGTTATGAAAAACTATTTGCCTAATATATTGGAATACATTGCCCTGTTCGACCAATTAAAACTGATTTTTTTTTGTTTGAAACATGGAAGTCAATTCGAATAATCAATGTTTCCATTAAATGTGAATTATTTATAATGCTAAATCAAGTATTATAAGGTCAATAATGTTAAATTAAATAACATTAATTATTTTGCGTAAGATGTAAAGTATTAAAATCTGAAAAAAGAACTCGCTTTCCCACGTGTGGTTACTGACCAAAAAACAAGTACCACATTTTATTGATAATGCAGTTTTTTACTTAGCATTCAATAAATTTCTTTGTAAATGCAACATTTAACTCCTTTGCATATTACTTTATGCTATTGGAACATTGCTATGTTACATTTGTTATAATAAATATCGATTTTAGCTAGTTTTCATATAAACTGAACAGAAATAACATAACAAATCAATTACCGTTTGAACGTGAGCTATATCTTTCTCACTGACGGTAGAAGTTTAGCGATCGAATATTTTCGAAATCGTGCGGGAGAATAAAAAAGTCCTACCTTGGAGGTTTTCTGAAATTTGCAGGTACAACTGTCATTGCCTTCAGCTAGTATCAGACTCATCCGTCTTACGAGGGCGGAGTGGTTCTAAAACTGCATTCGAGGAATTGCAGGATGGTACCCCCGTTGGCCCTAGACTCAAGTCTAAACACAGTTCTCGCAGAGCGATCGGGATACGCTAGCAGTGGGTCCGGCGCTTTGGTTTTGGCAAAAATTCTTTTTCGCCCAATTTTTGCCAACGTTTGAGCACGTGCTACTTATACGCAAAAGCACAAATTTCGTCGCGTGACAGCCGTGACTCCCCTGGTGATGCCGGAGGCTGGCGATAAAAAAATTGAAACAGACAAAATGCTGGGTTAGTATACAACGGGCGCTGTTGAGATTATTATAGCTATTTAATAGTCCAAGTGCTTGCATGGAATTGGACCTCATTTCATGCATACATTTGAAATCTGTATCTATACACGAAGACAAAAATATCAAGTCACCCAAATGACAATTTCGAATAAAATTCCTTTTGGCAGTTCATAATTTCATAAAGAATATAAAAATTGTCAAAATATTGAGTGTATGTTCTTATACCAATGATGTTCCTATTATAGATCAACATTTTTAACACTGAGAGAAAAGCTACTACATAACTTTTAAATTTTACTATTATTTATAGTAAAAACACTTATGTTTTTATCATTTTTCCCCTGTATTATTAAAGTTTTGCAAAATATAAATATAAATAATTTTAATTACAAATGAATTGCTTTTAGGATTTGGCGACAGAATACATTTTTCTATCAGAAAAAACTGATCTGAGTAAACATAAACTGAACTGGCGCACCGACTGCATACGCATAGTGAATCTGTTTGACACTGCCCCTTGGGACTCCTCGAAATCATCGTATCTTAAGCGCCAAATTACACGTAAGCTAAGTGGCCGCGAGTCAGATTATTATTATCACATCCGAGTAAGTTGCCCTTCCGAGAATGATTATACCACACGTGTGCGGCATCATTTCTGCGCCGCTTCTTTCCTCATTTAAATACGACTGAAATTGGCGGCAGTTGCCCATTATTCAACATACAAACCCCGCAGTGACAGCATTTTTCTCCGATAGCTAATAACATAGAAGAACATTGCTCCATCGATTATCGATTAATCTTTGGGGCCAAAATTCTTATAATGATGTTTTATTGAGTGAAAACTGGCACAATCATTACAGCTTAAACGGTTGCAATGATTCATTAAAATGATTTAATTGGAAAAAAAGAAAGATTAATAATCAATAAATAATAATACATGAATTTTGCAGTTGCTTAAAAAACATTTCTTTAGTCTTTGAAATTGCATTCGTAAGGAATAAAATTGAAATCACCCGATGTTTAATTTTAAAACGTTTTTTTATATCAATTATTCATAAGTCAAACATTAAATTTTATTATAGTAATGTAATGATTATTAACGGATTTTGTGTACTAAAAAATTCGGATAAAAAGTGTGCTTTCTTTAAAAAAAATTGCCCTAATTTAACGAGTTAATTCTGTGAACAATTCATTACCATGGTAATTGTTTTCTGAAAGAACCTCTGAATGTGATCAAATGATAGTGTACGCAGAAGGATGAGAGCAACCGATTACTTTGAACTGACGCTCACTATTATAATACGTCATTAATTTGGAAGCTGTGTGAGCTATGAATTATTTAGATCTACAATTATCTTAATGTGTTTTGCTATCAACTTGCTATTTCTCAGGTCGAAATACATTTAAGTAAATTATTAACAAAATACTAATCGTTGTTAAAAAAAATAAACTTTTAAAATTATTATACAAATACAACTCATTTTCATTATTATTGAATTAATGTTGAATAATTTTTCTGTCATTTTATGATGCCAATTTATTTGAAACAAAGATCATTTAAATTTATATGAAAAATGTTAATCTGTGACCAGAATAACAATTTTGAATTATATTTTTCTTTAGGTTTCTCTATCTACTTGGAACATCATTGGCACAGAAACAGAGAAAAAATACATAAAAAAATGTATTTTTTGTTGTAAAATTATAACAAAGTGATAAAAATAATCTGTTAAAATTATATCGACTTTTATAGTCACTTATTAAATTTATTTTCTTAATATGAATAATAAATGAATACAATTCAATTCTAGACAATATTCTGAATTCAATTGCAAAATTTAACTATATTTTTTTTCGTACAATATACACTAAGCAAAAAAAAAAAAAGGCCACTTTGCGCCGATGAAAAATTAACAATTTTCAGACTGCAATAACTTCGTTAATTTTCATCGGATTTACTTTTTTTTTTCTTCATTTTGAAGGTTGGAGC
>JABFPN010005882.1:0-12367 GCA_022817305.1 Leptoteleia sp. ZL-2020
TTTTTTTTCCTTTTTTTTTTTTTTTTTTTTTTTGGTTTTTCAATTCAATGTTACACGATGTTTATTCAACAAGCAAGATCTCGAACCCGTGCTTTCAGATTTATTTTTTAATCTAAGAATGGTGTATTAAATTTTGGAATGATATTTAAAATCGCACTGTTGGGCTATTTTTGTAGCATACACTTGGAGAAGAGTGACTGTAAAAGTTAAAATATTAATCATTAATTTGCGGATATTTCTGAAAAGTAAAAATTTTTACTGTTAATGATGGCAAAAATGATAAATGTAAAAGCAATTTTGTTGAAATCTTTTTAAATTAAAAGCTACTAAGAGAGGCTTTAATTCTTTAATATTCATAGCAAAAACATTTACTTTTCCCATACATATCCTCGAATTGATATAAAATATAGTAAACTAAACTTAAATTATTGTCATGTCTGGAAGACGTTGTTAGAATGTTCACTGAGATCACAGAAAGGAATCCTTATGGTCATGTGTCTTTAGCCTTGAAGGCCGTGACATGCCTATGACCGATCACAGCCCTTTTTTGACGTAATTAAAATTAACTGAGTATTCCACAATCAAAGTTAACTTAAAATTAAATCGATCTCTTGTGTTGACGGCATCGGACCACGATATAAAATATAGTAATTTATGATATTCCCCTTTTCTGAGTGTACCGTTTTAAATAATGATATTTGATGAAAGATTTGTTTTTGATAAATTATAAATGTTGGTGATGTATTGTTAAATATTCATCATTTTATTAACTATACATCATTTAACATTATTTTTTCCCTTTCTGACCATTCTTTTGATTCGATAATTTAAATGGAGTATTTAGTTGTAAATAATTTGTTGTAATTTTGGATAAAATGTGAAGTTATCATATAAGTTGACTTATTTATTGCTTGTAAGTGACGTTATGATGATTGTATGTAACTAGTCAATTTGGAAAAGGACGAGTGATAATGAATTTTCGTGAATTTTATCGCTGTTCATGAATTTGTAAGTGTTAAGAACGCAGGGAAATGTGTTGTCAATTAGACATACCTACACAGATAACAATAATGAAATGTTACAATTATTAAAACTAAAAATCAATCAAATTCAATTTGATCAAATTCAATAAAATATAAGCCCACAATTATATAATTATGCTGGTTTTCCATTATAAAAAAAAAGACTTGCAAAAGACGCCATTTCCCTGCGAAAATGCACCGTATTAAAATTGCGACTGTACAATACTTAGATAATTTATTCTGTAGGATAATTTTTATATATAACGACGTAAACGAATTATTGTACATCATAAGAATATATTTTTACCCCCCCCCACCCCTGATGCTGTATTCTAGGTATTTTATATTTTATATACAAAAAAAGTGCTGCTTGTACTTTTTCCTTCGTGTACAAAGTTGAGATTAAGAATGGAACTGTATATAATTGAAACGTAGTCAGTAATTTAATCGACGTTTTACTTAATCACGCGCCGACGAAATATTAAAGAGATTAGTATTTTTGTTGTTTTAATATCCATGTTGTATTATGTATTTCTCTCCCCCCCAATTAGTATTCTAAGTGACAACCTGTGTAAACATGTTAAAACTCGAGTTCATTTCTCATTTGTATTTATTTGTCAACAATATGTCTCCCCCCCCCCCTACCTTACCTACCCCCACTTCCAACTCAATGACTCGAACTTGTTAAATATAAAATGTTTTATTACTATTGTGCATTTCGTTTCATTTTGTATTAAATTTTACTTCTATTATATTATTATTATTATTATTATTATTATTATTATCATTATTATTATCATTATTATTATCATTATTATTATTATTATTATGATTACTATTGAAGAATGTCGAGGAACAATAAAGCTTTTATGATTAATTTATGTGGTTTTTTTCTTAACAACTTATTGTTAGAAATTATTGTCAATATTATCATTCATTTTAAGTTATCCTAGTAGAAATGAAATATACATAGACAAGTATGTTCTTTATTAACACATATGTGGCCATATATGTTTTATATTAATACATATATGGCCATGTTTTTTATTAATTCATATATGGCCATATATGGTGGATATATGGTAATAATTAGTTTCAATATGAGGAAATTATTGGATGCATATATGGCTAGAATATTGTACCAATTATTGTCAAATATTGACCATGCATATCCATATATGGCCATATATGAATTAAGAAAAAACATATACGGTATTATATGGATTAAGAAAAAACATATACGGTCATATATGGATTAAGAAAAAACATATATGTTTGATTTTTACTACGATAGTGAGATTGAAAAAAGATTTTTGGAGAAAAATATTAGTTTTTAGATTTAACTGTTTTACAAAGCATGAATGAATAGATGAAGAATATTAACAGAGATAATAGAATATATTATTAAACATCCACAAATATATTTGTAGATTAGATTTCCAATTGTTGATTGAAAATGATAATAATGTGTTATCTGTTAATTTGTACTCATTATTCAAACCAAGTGATTAAAATTAAGTTAGACTTAAATAACTCTGAATAAATATTTATATAACATATCATATCAATGTTTTAAGAAGTTATAAAATATTGGATTAAATTCATTTTTATATTTTAGTTATAGTTTTTATTTCCCAACAAGAAAATGTAATTTTACGTTCCATTTATAATTAAATTACATCTCAAAAATAACTAAACTATTAGCAAACAAAAAAAATATTAATACATTTAACATTCATTTAATTCAACAAAATAATAATAAATAATGTAATAAATATAGTAAAAAAACTGAATTCCATATCATATATTCAAAAACATAAAGTTAAATATAATAATAAATAATAATGATGATTCACAAATATAATTGTTGCAAAACAAATTAGAAATTCTGTTTTGCGCAAGTTTTGCACAAGACTTGTTCGTCCAAATAATTTTCAAAATAAAACATTTCAAATTATAAAAGAAAATCAGAATATTTAAAATCGCATTTAAAAATAGAATGGAAACAGAGTTAAATCTTCAAAAAACATTAAATTCCTGAAAAGTAAATAATATAGATCAGACTAAACAATTCCTAAAGACGAATTTGCTTAAAATTGTATAATCAATTTTTAAACATTTCTCAATAACAATAACTATAATATATAAAAAATAAATAACAAAATTTATAATAATACATATTATGTTAACAATTCTATATACTTTTTTTAAACCTTTCTTAATTTAATATACATACCAAGCAGTAAAGGCAAAGATTCTATAAAAAACAAATCTAACCTCAAATTGGCACTTTCGACAAAATTGCCATTGGTCAACGATGTCTACAATTTCGAATTATCACGCCCTCTTAAAATCTTCCCTCCACAAAAATTAAATCACCCGACAAAGATTGCACGAGGCGGACGCTAGATAGCGCTAATAGCAGCCCGGGGTCATTATCGTTTTAAAGGTTTCTCCATTTTCGACGCGTCTAGCAGTCGCACAGTGGACTCCTTTTGTTGTCATCGGCTACGTTTACAATCGGCCACTTTGTAACAATTTTTTTTACACAACGCTCAATCCGATCGAGCGAAAATTCACCGGACCGCACCAGACGCGAATTTCGCGGCCAATAAAATGGATCGTCCGCGGCGACCGAATTGTTGATTTTCACAAAATGCCATAAATCTGTGTTAGAAGGAAGAAAGGTTAGACCTCCCGAATAACCCACTTAACCGAACAAAAAAGTACAATAAAATAAGAGCCAATTGGGGTAAGAATATAATCTGTCATTAATAAATTTCGTCTCGTATTTTCTGTCAATTTTTCGATTAATTCGAGGAAGAATTTGACAACAAAATTAATAGTGGTTTGTCACTTTGTTTCATAGCACACGTATCCATCCAACTGTTTACCTCCTTTTGACACATTTATTCCTGCGTTTTACTGTATTGAATGACAACTCCTAATCAAACAATATCATTGTTGTTAGTTTCGTTAGTTCAATTGTTTACATTCATTTGTTTTCGAGGGAAGAAATGTTTATATTTTATGGAGTATTCAAGTTCCTGCGATTAATAGGTTGACGTTAATATTAACAGTACTTTATGTCATGTCCGCAATTCAATTTCTTTCCTTAAATAAGGTGAAATTTATGTCGTATTATACATTAATTATACTAATTAATTTAATAAAATTTGAATAAATATGTATTATCTACAACTAATTAATTATTAATTATATTCATTTTTTTAACATAAAAAAATACTAATTATATAAAATTGGAATAAATATGTGTTGTCTACAACTAATTAACTATTAATTATATTAATGTAATTTAATAAAATTGGAAAACAAATGTGTTATCTACAACTTTCACACATATAAATGAAATAATTTTACTTTACATTAATAAACAAGTAAACAATGTTAAATTATACATAAAAATGTACTACTCATACTTTTTTATATACAAGATATAGATAATTATATTCATTACAAATTACAACCAAAAGTTTTAATCAATTGTATTAGTTTCTATAATTATTACAATATTAAAAACTTGCCATTGTTTAACAAAACAAAGGGAAACCGCTCTTAACTTTATTTCAAATTCATACCTCTATACTTTTATTCCAAATGAAATTCTGTACCAATTTCCTTACTAAAACTCTAACTTTGTTATTCCTGAAAGAAATAATTATAAGATTTATACTAATGCAGATACACTGAGAAATGACAGGAAAAATTACTCTTTTTAACTGCGTTTCAGATATATATCCATCTTTCAGTAAAAATTACTGGTTTTTAACAGGAAATATTTCTGTTTTATGTATAAAGGTAACATTTAAAACTAGTTTCTTTGCTTTTAAAAAACAGTAATTGTTACTGAAAGATGAGACTGACATCTGAAACATAGTTAAAATAGTAATTTTTTCTGTGATATTTTTCTCAGTCTACGAATACTGATACAAATAATCTAATTATTTGTTGTTACAATAACGATAAACATTTGTGATTATAGCAATTAAAATAGACCGTAAATGTTGTTGACTGGAGAAATGGAGAGGAAGATCAAGCTGAAGACTCTAAACAGTCATATAACTTGTAAAATATGTCGGGGCTATTTAATAGACGCAACGACTGTAACTGAGTGCCTACACACCTTTTGCAAGAGTTGCCTGGTGAAGCACCTGGAGGAAAAGCACACGTGCCCCACGTGCCAAATCGTTATTCACCAGTCACACCCTCTGCAGTACATCAGTTTCGATAGGACAATGCAGGATATAGTTTACAAACTGGTTCCTGATCTTCAAGAAAGTATGATCCATATTTTATCATTTATTTCATTCTTTAACAACCAATTCGTTTAATTCTTATCAATTAAATTTCTGTGGAAAGTGTTTTCCACCTTAACATTCCAACTTTGATGGAATTTGTTTTTTAAAGAATAATTTTGAACTGATATACTGTCAGTCAGAAGTTGTTTTGACACTTAAAATGTTACTTAAAATTTTGGGGGATATAACTGAGATTGATTTTAAATTGATGAATATGGGGAATTTATCCAAAATTAATTTTATCCAGACACGTATTATATCAGAAAATCATTTTATCTAACTTGCAGTTTATCCAAAATTCATTTCATCCAAAATTTCATCAAGATATTTGTCTTATAATAAATTAACTTTATCATTAAACCAAAATGGATAAAATTACATTTTTGATAAATTCAAAGCCCTGCATGAATATTTTGATTCAAATTTGGGGATTTAAATTTTCTTTTTGTTCTTGGAACAGTTGTCTTTATGCGAACGAATGTTGAGATGTAAAAATTTACAGATGAAATCAAAAGAGAGAGGGAATTTTATAGAGCCAAAGGAATGCCTTGTCCTAAAGATGTTCTTCCAAATGCTGCAGAAATGGAAGAGGAAAAAACTGCGGCTGATGCTCACGCAGAATCAGACTATCACAGAACTGATGAACAAGTAAGTAGAATATGAGGAAGTATATAGAATACAAAAGAATAACTTTTATGATAAAATTTTCCCTTTTACAATCGACTGTTATTTTTGGACAACAGACAAAATAAATACAGTTATGTATAGATTGACATTTCAACTTTTATTCAAGATTTTTAAAATCTATTATTATGTGGCCCAAGGTGATTATTGCACTAATTGTCCAAATGCACTGATGTCCAAAAATAACGTTCGATTGAAAAAGAGAAAATGACATTAAATTAATGGACGTAATAATTATATATTAATTTATGATAAAATATTAATAAGTAAATCTTTATTTAATTTAATAGTTTTAGAGATTAATCTTTAATGACAGTTTGTTTTCAATATTTATTTGTTAAATTAAATAAACTGTCCTTTTAATCTTTTAATATTTCCAATGCGTATTTTTCAAGGAATTCTAATATAATATTTTCAATTAATAAAATATTGCAAATAAAAACTCAACTGCTGGTTTTGATTTAAAAAAAAAGCAGTATATATAATCTTGGAAACTGTATTAAATTCATGTCTTTTATATTTTACAGGTGAACGTCTGTTTAGAATGTATAAGTACTAGTTTAAAAACCTTGAAGAGGAGATTTATCAGATGTTCTGCACAAGCAACCATAACACATCTTAAAAAATTTATAGCCAAAAAAGTTTTAAACGGAGTTGAAAAATATAGAGATGTAAGTTTAATTAATTTATTAAGTGAATTCAAGCTAAATAGCAACATTTAATTCAGTGTTTACATTTGTTAAATTCACATAAGTTACTAAATTAATGAGCAGATAATAAAAAATATTAATGCAATAATAATTTTAATTAATATTCTATATATAACATTAATATGTATTATATATAGAACATCTAACATAATAATTGAAAAAATTAACTGAAAAAAATATATATCTAATATATACAATTTAACTTTCAGATTGATATATTATGCAACAATGAATTATTAGGGAAGGACCACACTCTAAAATTTGTTTTTGTTACAAGGTGGAGGTTCAGAGATCCACCCCTCAGGTTACAATACAGACCAAGAATAGATCTATAAAATTTGCCTGTAAATAATGCTATTCAATACATTTCCTTTTTGGCTGCGCACTCGTGTTTAGAAAATGATTTTTTATTGTACTTATTTTTATATTATAAAACTCAAAACGGATGTATCTTCCATCAAATAAGGTCAGAAAATTTCTCAAATGACAGTGACACAAAGGACAAGAGTTAAACTGTTATTTTAAATATTGTTTTATATTAGATAGTACATCTTTGGTTTAAAATGTCACTATTTTCCTGAATCATGGGTAAAATAGAGCTACTAAACAATTTATTTTTACAAAATAAATATATTCTCTTTTTTTTCCCCCAAAAATGATATTATATTTCAATTTGAAATTTTAAACGCATATAAGGACCAATTAGACAATTTCTATTATTTATTGCTATTGAAGCTGGCAAAAAGTATATAAATTATTTATTATATATAATAAAAAACATTAAATATATATTATCAATGATAAAGTTATGAAAAGAAATTATTAATGAATTATATATATTTAATTAAAATTTCCTAAGATGGAATCATATATTAATAATAAATAAACAATAAGTATGGTTGAACATTTTCAGTTATAAATTATATTATTATTAGTATTAATTTATAATTGAAGGTTAAATTAAAATACTTACATTTTCAAACAGTTTATTCAGTTTACTTATTATTAATTTGAAAAGTTAACTATTATTTTCAATATTTCTTATCATACAATTATCATTGAATAAATGAACTTTTTGCTGGCATTGTATACCAAGATCATTTTATTTGATCAGTTTCTTTTTTTTCTTTTTTTTTTATCAATTTGGTATAATTGTTTAGTTTTAAGAAAAAAAAATTCACAATTTGAGGAAAGTGTTCATGTTTATCAATTCTTTTAATGTATACATATTATAATTAATTTACCAAAATTATAATAAAATAAAATGTATTTTATAATCAAAATTTATTATTCTAATTGTGTTTGAAAATTTGTTCGCGAATGTTTAGAGCAAAATTAAAAACGAAAAAAAAGAAAAATAACATAAAAGTCATTTTATTGAAAATGTAAATATTAAATAGATGGTAAATAATAATGTATAAGAAAAAAAAGCTTATCCAAGGATAATAAATGTATTATAAATTATTGAATAAATATGTTTTATACACTATAATCAATTTGTTTCATTGAAATAATAAACAAATTATTTAATACAAGTTTATATACGAGTCAAAATATTGTTTTTATATTCATAAAGAAAACATTCCCCGATCTTCAAATGTTATTAAACTTTATAAGTCCAAAAAAAAAAAAATTCGACTTTGCGATTCGAGTTGGTCTAACCTTCAAAATGCGACAATTTGCATAAAATTCATATTTCAAATACATATTAATGATCAAATATTTCCGATTTTCAGAACTGGACAGAAATGTGTTGGTTGTTATTGACAAAATAAATTATTATTTAGCAATAATGGCAAACGATTTCTTTCAAGGGCAAACATAATTTCGAGAGGGAAAGAAAGTAATAAAAACTTACCGATTTTGGAATTCCCGTTGTTTTAAAGTTTGCCATTTCCAACGTCACGATTATCGGCGATATAAATTTGTAATATTTGTATTAAAACTTGATCCGATTTGTTATTTTTTGAATAAAATTTTGCGTAATGTCATGGCGCGTCTTGAATACGTTCAAGAACTGTTTCGTTCGGGGCGCCACACGGCGTGACTTCGAATTACGTTCGATTTGGTTGTATTGTTATATGTATTCCATTGATTTAAACATATTTGCCGTTTTCATTTTCAACAACTCGCTCAGTTAATAATGGACAGATAATTCTATTTACATAAGTGCATTCTTTATTAACTGAGCGAGTTGTTGAAGAATGAAAAAGGCAATTGGCATGTTCCGTCTTTAACAATTTATTAAATTAAAACAAAACGCACTTATATGAACCAAATTGTCTGTCCTTGTTTAATTTAAGAAAATGTTCAAACTGGAGTCTGGAACATGCCATATTATTTAACACAACTCTAATAACTACAAACATTTATTAAATATTGAAATGTCTACCGTATAATATTTATGTTATATCCCTATTAACATACAAAGATAATCACAATGTCCGTTCCAAACTGATCCCAGGCCCTAATAGCGCATAATATTTATATAATATTTTATCAATATTTTTTTTTAAAATAAAAATATTTTTTAAATATTCAAATGTCCGCACGATTATATTTTTGTAATATTTTATAAATATTTTATAATATTAATGTAATATTTCACATAATATGGTGCAATATTATTGTACAATATTATACAAATGCCTAATAGCAAGGAATATTTCTGGAAAGTTCTGAAAATATTTTCATGTACCAATATATCGTCCAGAATATTCTGAAATATTTTAAAATGTATCTGATATTTTCCAAAAATATACTAATGTCTGGATGAAAAAATATTTGTAGAACATTTTTGTAAAATATTTTTGGAACGTACTGCGAATACTTTTGTATATTTCCGGATATTTAAAAAACTATTCAAAATAGATCCCAAAAATATTTTTATACATTTTTCAAAATATTGGCGGTATATTTTTAAAAATTAAAAGTATTATAAAATTATTATTAAACAAACAGTTTTTTTTAAAAAAAACTCAAGTTTTAAAAATATATCGCCAATCAACGAATTTTTCCTTTTCTGACACTTAATATTTTTATTTCTAACTTATTATTCTCAACGTGTGAAATTTTTTGGTCAAGTGTCAAATGCAAGATGGAATGCTAAATGGAATGTTAAGTGTGTGCAATTTCACTTATTGCCTCTACACTTAAATAACAATTATAAACAATTAAAATACAAATCAATAATAACGTATATAAGAAGTAAATATTAGATAGCGTTTCGTTTCTTGGTTACACGGAAACTCATCAGTAAGGCTAGTGTAACCAATGCCTTATACGCTATGAATTCATTTCAAGAGAATGTGTTGTAATATGCTATCTATATATCATCTCAGTAGTAGGAAAGATGAAATTATACTCATCTTCTCCCTCTACTGTGAGAATTTGATATCATTCCCTTGAAATTCAAATTTTGTTTATTTTCAATGAACTTACCTGTTTTAACGCTATTACCCGGACTAAAGCGTTCTATATTCAATCAACGAATTTTTCCTTTTCTGACACTTAATATTTTTATTTTTAACTTATTATTCTCAACGTTCGAAATTTTTTGGTCAAGTGTCAAATGCAAGATGGAATGCTAAATGGAATGTTAAGTGTGTGCCCTAGTGGAAATAGTTTCTCTGCAAATGTCTGCAAAAGTCTGCATTCTCAATTTTGACAGTTTTTCAGATTTTTGCGGAGCTTTTCAGACACAAAGAGCTCTGTAAAAGTCTGAAAATCTATCAAAATTGGGAACGCCGACTTTTGCAGACGTTTGCAGAGATTCATTTCCACAAGGGTGCAATTTCACTTATTGCCTCTACACTTAAATAATAATTATCTAATAAACGCTATCTAATATTTACTTCTTATATACGTTATTATTGATTTGTATTTTAATTGTTTATAATTATTATTTAAGTGTAGAGGCAATAAGTGAAATTGCACACACTTAACATTCCATTTAGCATTCCATCTTGCATTTGACACTTGACCAAAAAATTTCGGACGTTGAGAATAATAAGTTAGAAATATATCGCCAATATTTTAAAAATTGTTTAAAAATATTTTTGAAGTATTTTTGGATAGTATTTTTAAATATCCGGAAATGCTCAAAAGTATTCCTAATATGTTCCAACAATATTTTATAAAAATGTTCTACAAATATTTTTTCTACCAGACATTATAATGTAAAAAATGCTATGTTGAATTAAGTAAAATCGAGTTGAATCAACTCGTTTTCTGAGTCAAATACGATCAAGCTTATTTATAATTTGACATAGCTCATTTTATTAATACAAACTATCTTTTGAGTTTAATTAACTCCATGTATACTTAGTAAAGAAAAATATTTTATTTAATAATTTTATAAAAAAATCTTTTCATAATTTCTCCTTGGCTAGGATCTGAACTCAGTAGGTACATATTTTAACATAGAGTTAAAACTTAAACCACTGCGCCATCGTCAATGTTTTGTAACGTCAGATATACACCGACTGTCACTTCACTAATTTCAATTATTCAATTTGAATATCGAGTAAATTCAACTATATAAATATGGGAGATTTAACTCGAATATGGTTGTTTCAAGTATGCCTTCATCAACTCTACCATAGAGTTGGACGAACTCAAAATTTTTTTTTTCAGTGTAGTATTGTTACAGGATGGGTGCGCGTTTCTCGCTGCCACCAATTTATGTTACGCTTATGGGTTTGAATTTGTTACCGCGTTTGGGATTTTTATTAATACTTTATTCTCTTCCTTTTGAACAGTTTTAATTACTTAAAATTACTTATTTAATTTGACGTGCTTACGATCTACGTGATTAATTAGTACTCCTCCCAATCTCAACTAGCTCTGCTCGCCGGTCTTTTCAGCGTCACTTTTATATTTTACTGGACAAAGAGGTTTCTTATTACTGGCGATAATCATTGTCTTATTTAATATTCTTCCACGAACCCTCGTTTACATTACATTTTGTTGTGACTAAACTTTACTGCTTCGTTCCGGTATCCGAATGTTACGATTGTAACAGTATATTTTTGGAAAATATCAGATACATTTTAAAATATTTCAGAATATTTCTGATCAATACATTAGTACATATAATGAGTTGTTTAGAACATTCCAGAAATATTCCTTGCTATTAAAAAATACTTTGAAATATAAATGGAATATAACATAAATATTATACACTGAGAAAAATAAAATAATAAGAGCTACTATACTTTCTGGCATTCTGAGACTCTATGCTCCAATGTTAAGAACTTTGCCAGACAGTCTGGTAAACGGTATCACTTTTTCAAGTACCAATTATCAGAACTGTAGCACTTCTTGTCACATTGTCGAGCATTATTTTATACAAGAACACATAAAGTCCAGGATTACTATATTATTTTTCTCAGTGTACGATGGACATTTTAATATTAATAAACATCTTAAGATATAGTAAATGCCCGCTTCTGGGGATATCCCTGGAATATTTCCAGTATATCTCGTGTCCTGGCGATACCCCAGCAGTGATGCCAATGAGCCGTGGGCCGTGGGACGTTTTCTATGTAGTAGTGTATACGTGTGGAATCGTATTCGAGTATCTTCGGCGGCGCTCGTTCGAAATCGCTAGAGCACACGGCCGATTGCGTTC
>JABFPN010005883.1:0-12367 GCA_022817305.1 Leptoteleia sp. ZL-2020
GGTGGTGGAGGTGGTGGAGGTGGTGGAGGTGGCGGAGGTGGCGGCGGTGGTGGAGGAGGAGGCGCTGGATAACTATAACCTGGAGTTGTTGAGGGACGATATGGTTGTACAGCAGGTGGAAAGGTAAAGGAAGTCCTAGGCCTTTCGTAGTTGTAACCTGCTTGACGACGAATTTTCGTCGCCCCGATACCAGTCGTTGAGACCAAAAACAATATTACCAGTAGCTATGAAAAAAAAACAAACAAATATATGTATAGGTACACATACATATATATAATTTAACATTATTGTAATAATACACTTTGTAATTAACATATAAACTTTTTGTAATTATTGTGTCTAAGATTTGTCAATAAGTAAATAAAGTTGTGTTTTACTATTTTATTGTGTTTTCTTATGATGTGTTTACTTAAGTAAGAAATAATAATTTCAAATATAAAAAGAATTATACTTGAACAAATATAACTATTTTTTAATCGAATTTGTATTTTCTTGCAATGTGTTTACTTAATTAAGAATTAAAAAATTCAAGTATAGAATAGTTATATTTGTTTAAGTATAAGCTAACGTTAAATTCTTCCACGATATAATGTTAACTTAACTAAGAATGTTTTAAATTCTTGTTCTCCAATGAAAATTTAAAATACTAAATTAACACAGTGAAGATTTTATAAAACATTGCCAAACTTTTGGATACTCCACTGACGTCATTATAATGTAAAAAAGCATTGTATTATAGAATTTTATAGATATTTTCTTTAAAAAAACCCGCCAATGTCAACGGATTACCGACTATATTTATACATTATTTATTTCATACAATTTATTACAATAATAAATTTTACGGACGTGTTCAACTATTAGAAAAGTAATGTAATAAATTAAGTGTTTTAACAACTCCACAATTACACTCATAAACATTTAAGTTGTCCCTCTTTACTTATAAATGATTTATTAAATTTATGCAATGTAACGATGCGCTCAAAAGTAAGGAAAACAAAATTTATTATTTCATAGCAAGTAAATTCTGAAAGAATATACAAACTCTCATTATAATGACGGAGATTAACTTTATATTTCAAAAAATAATTTTATGTTAACATAGGTTTTTATCTGTGAATCATTTGTGCTGTATGTTGAATATTCACTTCTTGTTTTTTAATCATTTATTTCAATAATTTATAATTTATTAAAAATTTTGAGAATAAAAAACGTATAAAAATTTTCCACCCACTTATTTTGCAAACACGTTAGCTCTAATTAAATAAACAATCAAAATGATTGACAAACAAAAAATAACTATTTATAACTATTACATTAATCAAACTCACCCATCTTAATGACTGCATTATCTTTCCATTTGTACGCTTTTTATGACTGTCTTACCGTTTATATACAAAAATTTAAGGTCCCCAAAGTTAACAATTGCAACATTAATTCAAACCACATCTCTGATGACATTTGCAAAGTTACTTACAAACCTAATTTCAACATTAAATGTAATTGCGTGAAAATTGCATGATTGCAGTTTCATTCGTATTTTAATATAGTTTAATTGTCATTTTCGCGATTACGATCAAGTACTTGATTCAAGCGCGTATTTTTCATCAAAATTTGATTATCGTATTATCTCATTATAAATTTTATTAATCAACATTTAAAAAGAAACTTTTAATATCATTTGATATCTTATTCCACTATGTCAACTAATCATTTTTTTGTAAATTTAATATTACATCATTAAGTATACTGTTTAATAAAATGTTTCATTTACTTATACTTTTATACTTCTTATTAAACCAAATTTTAATCCGATGTATTCTTATTTTATTATTTAGTAATATATATTTTGTAATAACATATATTTTAATCTTTAACAAATTTATTTTGTATACTTTACTGTTCTTGAGACATATTTGAAGTTAATTCATTCAAACAGTAATACAAATACAATTTCATACTCTTGTGGGAATGTATAGCAAGGAAATTATAGTAATTACAATCGTAAAAACTGTAATTCACTTTCACGTTGTACCAAGAAGCTTAAGAATATTAGCCTGTCCCCGAATTTCAGAGTTCTAAGTAACAAGTTAACGTGATTGCAATGACGTTACGTTTTGTTAAAACATATTTTCTTTTGTTAGTCTAAATTTTTATTATTATTATTCGCCTATATTATAAAGACATTTTATATAATGTCATTTATAAATCACATATATATATATATATATAAATATTATATTATAACGTGTATAATGCGGTATTAAGATAAATTATATAAGTATAAATTATATAAATGAAAATTTGAATCAAACTGATAATTCCTTTATGCGTAAGAATTCATTGTTATAATAATCAGGTGTTACTCATTTAGCAATTTCTATTTTTAATAATTACTTCACAGTAAACAATTTAAATAAATGTTAAAGATTTTAAATGAGTTCCCTTGACAAGTAACTAATAAAACTTTCCTGTCACTATTTACTTTTTGAATAATTTTAAATAATATAATGCTGAAACTTAATTTACAACCGTATTGTATTTAGCTTCAAGTGGCAATTACCACATATTATTTTTAATGCAATTTTCAGTGCACAATTTGAAGTTTACTTTCGGAATACCTCTTCAAGCAATTTAAAACGTCATGTTATATTATACATCATTGAATTAAACCCAAAAGAGATAATATAGATGTTATGTGTGTAATTCAATGATTAGCCAATGCAAGGAATATTTGTCAAGATTTTTATATACTCTAAATACAAGTGTAAGTTGTTTTTAAATTCTCCACATATTAAAATCTTGTGTAATTATTTAGGTCAACTTCATTGCAACTAATTATTGCCAAAATAGAAACTTCAAAAATTAATATGTACAAGATCTCAACCGATAAACATCTTAATAATTAAAGAAGCTAAGGAATGCGAGGGTTCATAAAACACCAAGTAAGTAGTTAAGTTCAACTTATTTTATTGATCTCATATATTTAACAAATACTGCATTTTAAACTATGATATGATATAAATATTGCATGGATAAACTGAAGAAAAATTTAATGAATTATAATATTTCAATATTTCATATCATAGAAATATATATTTGAATACAGTTTTTTCTTCTTAAGATAAACTGAGGATATACTGCCTAACATTTGCAAGGGCTGCAGTTGCAGTTGGCGTGTTCGCCCTCTCGGCAGTTGCACTTCTCTGTAAAAGAAATAAAAATCATTACAATTACAATTACGTATTCATAACTAAATATTAAAGTTGAATAAAATTTGATTTCACTTGATTTTCGCGGAAATTGTCATTAATGATATTTAATACAGTTTATAATTTTAGTGGAGCTGTAAAAATTGATTGCTTTTAGTGAATAACTGAAAAATTCCTTTTCCTTTGTAAAGCGATTATAGAAATATTTCATGCTTTCGACACGCTGGGAATCTTTGCAAAGACTATATAAAATGAACCATAACTTCACTTAATAGGGCTCCACCTTCTCTTTGCTACATAATTATTAACAGTCACGCTTAGTCAGCTACTGTTCGGCTACGTGCAATATAAAATTTAACGTATCTCATTGAAAGTACTGAATTCTGTTACAAAAAGTCTTTAAAAACTAAGCAATTCTTATAACAAAATATTTTCAAAATATAAATAAATTGCAATGGAATTATATTAAATAATTTTAACGTAATGATTATGTCACGCAGGAAATGTATGAGTGAGAAATGATGACGTTTCAATGTTAGCTGTGTTCCAAACGTGTCCAAAGTAATGACCTAAAGTTTCAGAGTTCACGGATGGTCACGGAACGAATCACCTTTCCTCTGTATAACTATCAAAATATTATTTTCCTCGAAAGTATGTGGTTTACGAGCTTGTTTCAGTTTATATCACGTTTTCAAATTATATATTTATATAATTATTTATTTATATTATTCCTGATAGCAAGAAATATCCTAAAATATTCCTACATTCGACTCCAAAGATATTTCTGGTACATGTCTAGAATATATATATGAACAAAAACATGAATCACCCAAAAATGTACCATAAATTTTCTGGAGCCGGACATTAGAATAATTTCAGAATGTACCAAAAATATTCTTTGCTACTAGGGATATTTATATAAGTAAGTATCTAAAATTCCCGACAAAATTAATAAAAAAAATACATAATATATAACATTTTTTTAAAAATAATTACTCGTAACTCATCGAACTGTATTTATGTTTGCCAAATAAAATAAAGAACAAATATTTGCTATGTTTAATCATAATAATTCTCGAATTAAATTACGTTAATAAATGAGTCCAAAATATTAGCACAATTGGGAAATAACATTGTCAAAATACAAGCTGCAATGTGGACATTTTCAATTAAGAAAAAATAAGTCGCATAAAGTGCAGCGCGGTGTCGGGTTTGAGCATTCCTAACGATAAAATCAAAGAACGAATTCTTTCACTGGAATATCTTTAAAAGTAAACAATAACACTCGAGGAATTATTTTTTTTACACAGTTTCTCCTATTGTATTACAGAGTGAAATAATCTCGCAATAGTGATTCATTAAGTTGTCAGATCTACTTTCATTCATGCATTACGAAGCTCGAGAAAATTGGAGGAAAGATCAAATAAAACCCGAGAGAGATAAAAAAAAGGATTATGATTTTCCTTAGTCAGGGTGAAAGGTTGTTCCCTGCAACCGGCTCATTTGTTAAGATGAATTATAACTGTTTCTTTTCCTTTACCTGAGGAAGGCTTTTTGGTTTCACAACATTTGCAGTTGTCGCCGCATTTGCAGTCATCACCGCAGCACTCGCCTGTAAAATGAAAGATAAAACTTAGTTTTCTCCGCTAATTTCGGAAATATTATCCATTTTAAGAAAAAAGATAAATTTCAAGGTAATATTCAATCATAATAATTCTCTAATTAATTTTACTATAATACAATTTTTTTACTATAAAAATTTTATAAAAAAAAAAAAGTACGATAAAATAGGAAATTATTATGTCGAATAGCGAGGACAAAATTTGTTTTACGCGTCATATTGAATAATTTTTAATGCAACTTCTTTCCCAGTATACATTTTATTCTTTATATCTCAAACACAAATTGCTTTTATTTCAATTTAACAATTTAAAATTCAACTCCAACTAATTTAATT
The DNA here is from genome assembly GCA_022817305.1 of Leptoteleia sp. ZL-2020. NCBI lineage: Eukaryota > Metazoa > Arthropoda > Insecta > Hymenoptera > Scelionidae > Leptoteleia > Leptoteleia sp. ZL-2020. Next base: position 5,170 of record JABFPN010005883.1, read on the forward strand.
TTGCAAGCAAAACACATAAATAAGTATTCAAAAGCAACGTTAAAAAGAATAATATTTACCATCAACATTTTCGTAATGTACATTTGAAATAAACATCATTATTTTTATTTACGAGAACTTTCGACAATTAAAGACGCGGAAATATTTTAAAATTATAATAAAATAATTTATCGCGCTGTACAATAAATCCAACTTTACTTGCCTAATACGAAATGAAAGCAATTTTGCGATAAATAAAATGAAAAAAAGTCCGGGATTTATTAAATGAAATCGACGTTAAAAATTGAAAAAGAAAATCGTGAAATTCTAAAGAGAAAAGGGTCGTGTGCTTCAACTGAATAATTGAGATCAATTTATGTTGCGCCATAATAATAACAGTTTGCGTTGCTTTCCAGTGACAGTCGACAGGAAATCAACCGGTACTGGCTTCCCATTATTAACGGAAAAGTCAAAAAAAAAAAAAAAAAAAGTAACTAAAGAAACGACAACAAAACAATAACCACGTTGGCATAATCGCGACAAATTATTGGACAATTTTTTCGACGCTCATTCGTAAAAGTATTAATGACGATCTTTGTGTAATGACAGAGATTAAACGCCGAGATACGCTAAACGCGCCGGGGAATTTTACTCGCGAAGATTGTAATGTTCAACTGAACCGATTTAACGGTCGCCCCCAATTACGCATGAGTAACGGTATATTTAGATAATTGAACGTTCGCGATATTAATTTCATATTACGCTTAATTTGCTCGATTTAAGACTTTCAACGAGAAAGTCAATTAATTGTTGAAAATTCGAGACGAGCGCGTCACTTTTTGTCGAGAGAATATTTCCAATAAAATTCTCGTTAAAATTCATCGAGGAAATTATATTATATTATATCAGAATAAATAACATTTGATGTAAATAACGTTTTAATTATAATTATCTTCCGAGTTAAAAATACATGATTTTATTAAATTAATGTTTAAATTTAACAGAATGAAAACAAAAATTAAATATCATAAGGGAAAACGCTTTTATATGAACAATTAAAATTAATTTTTGAAACGAAAAGTTAACATTTGATTTTGGACGATAAAATAAAAATCTGATACAAAGATTTATGGTGGTGAAAATTCTAAAGAATTCTAGAGAAATTTAGAACATTTTTTCCAGCAGAAATTATCTTTAATTTACACCTCATACAAAATATTTGATTAATACTTCTCGAATATTTTAAACGTGTAATATAAAAATTACAATATTAAATAGAATAATTTATTTCATCGAATTAATTATATATTGCGTATCATTTAATAACATACATGGCGGGGAAATGTTCAAATTTGAAATATATAACAAACACTTTTTAAATAACTATTAAATTAACAATAATATTTTATACTATTATCGCTTCTTCATATCAATGTCATAATATAATGAAATAATATTTACAACATCGTTATACACATTTCATATTTACCAATCGTACCGAAACGGACAAATATTCCGCATAACAATATTAAAAACTTCATAATTATTATAATCTCATGGAATATTTCACATATTCAAAACACTCGAGCAATATTTTCAATAAAAATCAAAAGCAAATAAATAACCTCGCACAAAAATCAAGAGACAAATAAAAACCAGTTAAATAAAATGCGTACGATAAATAAATATTTTGAAATAAATAAAATAATATACAATGTCCGGGGGCAAATTGGGTAAATGGAAGGCATGCAAACACGAGATACAAAATGGTAAAAATCTTTAACTGTTCGTTGGTGGGTGATAAGCGTGAAATTTGTGGTCTCACCTTTGCACTTTTCGCAATCGCTTGGGTTCTGCATCTTCTCGGTTATTTGGTACTCTTTGGTTGCTTTACTAAACTCAGAACTGAACTGTTCGATCGTCTGTAAAACACTTGCCGGCAATGGCCAAATGCTTTGAATTTATTGATCGCCCCCTACCACCGACTCGGCGTCTCGTGCTCGCACTTCCAAGACGTGTGCAACAGATAACGTACGTGCTGTGCGCAACCTATACCGTTCTACGTGTGTCACACAAGGACAGGGCTGTAATTGTTCTAAACGAAAAAGCGGCAAAAAAAACTTTTGCCCACAAATCGGTTTAACAACATTAATGCTCCAACAATTATGACCCAATTATTCGGACTGGTCGTAAAAAGAGGAACGGGGGGGACAGGAGAAAAAAAGAAATTAAATCGATCCGAATGAGTTGCTTTTATGATCGATTCCTGGATTTGTTTAATTTGTGCTGTTTTGTACATTTTTGTATACGATGTTATTTTATGACAGCAAATAAGTCGGTTAACTGTATACCGAGAAAAAGAAAAAAAGATTGTCACACTGGGGAAAAAAAAGTTAGGGTAAATATTATTATTACACTGTTTTTAAAAATGGGGATAAGCGGCATCTTGCGATACTTAACGTAAGGTTTAAAAGAGGTTGTAAGATAAACAATCGTTTTCATTGTACTGCAATTCTCATAACCTCTATTAAATTGTACGTTAATTATGACGGGACGTGTCATTTATTCCCGTTTTTAGATGTAGTAATATAATTTTCATTTTTCTAAGTGCACAAGTTTAATATTATTGGTAACGATTTTAAGAGTAGGTCAGAAAATTGATTCTGTGTGTGTTTTCTACAAAAAATAGTAAAGTTGTATTATTGTGAACAATATAAATTAAAAAAATTGTTATTAAAGTGAACGTACACCAAGAAATTACTATTTTTTATAGCAAATTGAAGAACCTATTGAAAAGACAAATATTTTTATTGTAAAAAGGGTAAAATTTAGAAAGCATATACTACATTTTTTTTGTTTATTTAAAAAATATACTATAAAATATCTCTTTCTTTTATATTTTACATGATTATTATCATCATATTTGTTTGAAAAACATGCCGTCTTCCTGTACTATAAAAACAAAAGCTTTTATTTGATTTAATATTAGTTTAATACAAATTAAGATATTAATTAACAAACACTATGAAATTAATTATGATTGCTTACAAATTTAAGCTGAAAAAGTGTATATTAAAAACATACACAATTCATATTTATTTCCTTATACATACTTTAATGATTATTTAATGAATACTTGAATACAATTGTAATCAATCTAAATTTCTAAACTATTGCCTTCTAACAGATGTAATTTTACAATTACATTGAAAAAACCTGTCCCATATCTCATATTGCATGCATGATATTAAAGTTTTAAAAATTATTTCAACTTTGATTATCATTAAAATAAATCTAAATGCCAAAAAAGTATGTATTGATTCGTTATAAAATAAATTGTTCTCTTATGATGGAAAACCTCGTTTTGTCATGTTTAAATAAAATCATATTGAAAATGTCATAAATAGTTTTAAATCAAACATATCTTCAATTGAAAGATTATCATTTAATCTTAAAATATTTCATTTAAATTTTCAGTTACTTTAATCAAAAATGTTTTTCAGTACAATTGCAAAAGATTAACTTTATAAGAAATAATGTTGAAACAAATGAATCATTCAATTTTAGCATCAAAAATTAAAATTATGACTGTTTAAACCAATTCTGTTTAGTTAATAAATTTACAGAAACCAATTCTGTTTAGTTAATAAATTTACAGAAACCTTAAAGCAGAATTCAATTTGGACCTATTTATGTTTTATAGTTACAAGAACTGTACTTTTGTATTTTTATACCTTTATTACAGTATTTTCAATTATTTATATTAACATTGTTACAGAGTAAATAAACTTTATCCAAAAATCATAATTTTTTTAAATATTCATATTGATTTATAAACTTAAACTTATGAAAGTTCATATAATTAATGAATTCTGAATGAAAATACTATATAAATCCATAAAATTCCATAAAATTACATTAAAAGAATTTTTTATGATCACTATGAATGTTTTAATGCGACGTTAATTTTTTGTTAATTGGATTAAGAAATATAGTTCTTAATGGATTTGTCTCATGTATTCGTAACATAATTTACAATATTGTTTAACAATACAACACATTCTGTTATTAATAATATTATTAATTAAGGTAAAAACCCTACTGGAAATTTTTCTGACATTTAAGATGTTTATTATATTTTCTAGTTACCTCTGATTATGTATGATTATTTATATACATCTTTTCTGGCAATTTCTCTGATAGGTAGTATTACGTATTAAATAATTAGAAAATGGTAAAAATGATCGGAAAAAATATAAACAAACTTTTCTGACAGACTTAGTTAACTGTAAAAAATATCAAAATCAAAGAGGTAATCAGAAATAATCAAAAGATTTGTCAGAAAAATTGACAGAGAAATATTTCACAAGGAAAATTATAATAAACCATCGCTTTATTATATGATAATTAATATTTCACATTTAAATATCTACATTTTATAACAAAATTTTAACATTTTAAAATACATTTTCTTAATTATTGAAAAAAAATATGTTTAAAAAAAGTGAAATCTCAATTAATCATCATTTTTCAATTTCAACAAATCCTATTGTGCTCAAATGATAAGTTTTTTAACTAAATAAAAAAGTAATTATAGTTTATCTATTTTAAAACATTAAACCGATATTATGAATACAATTGCACAATTACAGTGAATAAATTTTGGAAAAATTTACAGCAAAGTTATTTTATATTATTTTATGTTAAATGAAGACAGTTGTATTCAGGATAAACCAATAATTAATTTATTTCATACAACAAAGGACAAAATTGAACGCAGAATTAGAAATTAAAATATTGTCTAATAAATTAATGACATGATAAATAACAAATACGTAGCTGTTATTTGTTACAAAATAAATTTATTAATTTTAAATAGTGATTTATTTTTATTAATCTTAAATAATAAAATAAAATTGTTGCGCAAAAAAATCCATATTGTACCAAGAATCTATGACACAGAATAATACAACAATGTAAAGAAAAAAATATATTTGTTTGTTACATTTGAATTAAACTTGTTAACGTACAATTTCTTCATTGATATAATTAAAATTACACGTTCAATCCCAATCCCTTATTATCTCTTAATCGTCATGAAATCACTTTTTTACTATGCGCCAGTATAAAAAGCTTATTTAAGATTTGCTTGACTAAGTACCCCAACATCTTTTATAATTCAAGATTTTGTAAAGTGTTACAGTAAAACACATTTCTAATTCCACTTTACAAAAATATAGTAGCAAAAAATTATATAAAAAATGTTATATTTCTTTTGTACAGCAGTCCAATTTCCAATATTATAGATACTAATAGATTAAATTAATTAATACTATCAAATAATTAAATTGTTAAAATTACAAGTCATTATATAATGTAAAAAACGTAAAATATAAAACTCGACTTAAAATATCAAATTTAATGTTTGCACATGTTTGAAAGTCAAATGTTTTTACTCAAATATATAACATATTTTGAATAATATACATTATAAGTACATTTATTGCTGGAACATATGAAAATATCTGGATAAATGTTTAAAAAGACTAATGTTTGTCATAAATGCTAAATACAATAAGACTTATAGAACAAGCTGATTAAAATAATTACTGGATTAATCCTATTTACAGTTTGTTACTTTGCGCATTTAAAAAGTACGCTCCTGAAAATAACTCATATCATATGCACATGCACGATGTGCTAGTAGATGCGCAAATCATTTCACACGTCACTTTTTTGAGAAACGCCTCTTATTTTGTTGGCTTCGTCGTTGCCCTCTTATCTGGGAAATCATAGCTGCGCAATTTTTACCACGCTTAATGACCTTCGTGATCAACTTTCGATTTCCTCGCACTAATTTGATTTAGAGATGATAAAAAAAACGTCACGGTCTATTCATTTTTGGAGCACATGCATCCAAAATTTCGATGGTAAAAATATTTAAAAATTGATCGTTTTTCTATAGTTTAATACATAGACTGATAACAATAAAATTAATGATATATTATGATTTAGATAAGTAATGTAAATATTTATAACTTTTTAAGCATTGTAAATATATCAATAATATATATTGTTATTATTGATAAATTAAATTAAATTGCATATTCACAAGATAAACGAAGTTAAGTAACTTAAGTTGGTACATTTGTTTAACAGGTGATCATAAAATATTAATAAACATTATACAAGATTGTATTTTCTTCCTAACTCTACCAAACACAATATAATAAATAAGTTTGATCATATCTCCGTGCAATTTACAATCGCTTACAACAATTTTAATTAATCTTAAAAAAATGACGAAATGAAAAAATGTAAATTATAATTTCTTCATGCAAAAAAAAACCCCGTAATTATAATTAAAATCATGATAAAATGAACAACCATCATTTCAATTAGAATGTAAATTAACCACACAAATTATGGCAGAATCCAGTACAAAGTGGCATCTATCAATTCATAGTTCTAGAATATTTCCGAGTACATTCATGTTGCTTGTCTTTCTTCAAGAAGTGACATATCTCCGTCATCTCCATCAAATCGACCTGAAATATGATATTGATTAATATTTCGATGATTAATTGGAACACTATTTATACACGTTCGCAATTATGAAAATTGTAATAAAGTCGCAATAAAGCTTAATTAGATCTGTTATTTGTATTAATTTTAAATAATACTTCAAAAAACTAACTTTATCAGAAAAACATTAACTCGGCATTTAACTGTAATTACTCGATATAAACTATGTTATTAACTATTATGTTAGAGAATATCAAAGGTAATAATATCATAAGAGTGTATTGATCCTACTGTTTAAAATTTGTGTACGTTTGATGAATAATACTTTTAATTAAAAATTGTTGTTTTTATTATAATTATTATGTTTAAATGATAGTAAACCTACTGATGAATTAAATATTGTCTTTTACATTTGTTTATAAGATAAATAATTTTCTTAATTTGTTTTTCATGTTAATATCTGAATATTTAATATAAAATATACATGCATTTGAGTCAAGATTGAGTAATAATAAAAAGGCTCATATGATACGATAAATTTTTCTTTAATAAAACAAATTATTAATTTTTGTTATTAAAATGAAGATAGATTAATAAATTGCTGGTACTATTGAATAAATATTATCTTTATATATTTATAATTATTAATATTATTATCATTCTATAATTTTGTTAAATAAATTATCCCTAATAA
>JABFPN010005884.1:0-12360 GCA_022817305.1 Leptoteleia sp. ZL-2020
TACAACACTAATATAAAAAAATTTACCATATCAAATGGAAAATTTCTTTATAATTGGTATAGTAATTTTGTAGACACCATAGACGATATCTGTCAGCACTCATATGGTATAGTAATTTTTAATATAATTTTTTTCTCAGTGTATTAATTATCAACACATTAGAATATAAAACAACTATTAATTTTCAGTCCGATATTTTAATTAATTATTTATTACAGTTTATTACATTTCATATCAATCAAACTTTCGTTTCTCGCCTATAAACAATTAACTCTTATTTATATAACTGTAATGAAAAATTATTAACAATTAACTATTCATTGCAAGTCCATTACTGTTACTCATTGGTTTGTTGGCATTTTATTATTAACAATTAAATGTCCATAAGTTGCTATACTACCTTGCATTTATAATTTCATTTAATTACAAACTAAAAATGGTTTTTCCTTAATGTTTCATCGGTAGTTATAGTTTACAGATAATCCTGATACCACAATAAAAGAAAAACATCCATTAAGTAATGAAAATATTTTTTGCACAACAAGTTTATAATTTCATACTTGTTAAGTCTGATTTTACACTATACTTTTCTCCAAGTTGTTTGCCTTTCATTACACTTTAAGCACGTACTCTTTTATGTTAATTTTAGTTGGATGTAAATAATTATTTTACGATTGCACTAGTGGATGTGTCTTGGGTGTTTAATGTTGTATAAATTATGACACTGCGGATTATAGTTAAGCGAAAGGTTTCGTTGAGTAAATAAAAATGAGATTCAGCTTGGCATGTTTTTGTTTATTGTCGCCAATAAAAGAATGCAATGTAAATGAAGTCCGATTTATATTCAACGATAAATTTGTAAATAATTGTGGAAAGTACGTTTTCCCATTCAAAGTCGTTTCATGTCTTAGTCATTTTTTGAAATTAATCGTATCAAAGTTAAATTGCAGCAACGAACGCTTCTCGTGTGAAATACAAGTTTAAAAAAAAGTGCATCGCAAGCAATGTTTCAATCATCCTTAAGAATTCACATAATTCAGAATTAATGATTCATATAAAGACGTTACGATTTCATTTATCGTCTTAGGGTGACATTTTTATTACATTTTGAATAATTTATTTATCTTTTTTACGTTCCATATTTCATTCTTGATTCATATGAATCTTGATTTATATAAACAAGATCGGTATAGATCCTCCTTTTAAATTAAATGTATGCAAAATTGGTAATATTAACCTCACAATAACAACAACCGCACAAAGTGATAACAATTTTTTGAAGCAATTTTTTGAAGCAGGACTTTTGAAGAGCAACTGGTTTAGTTAAGAAAATATGATTTACGTGTGTTTATATGTTTTGCTGCTACTGGAAGTGAATTCAAATTAGCATAATCCCACTTACAATTTGACCAGTTTTAGATAATAATTCAATTACAGTTTTGCATAATTGCACTGAATTGAATAATTAACAAGAATTTTTTTAACTCAGTATTAACTTTTTCTTGACAGAAAGTCAGATAATTAAGAAATTTTATTAGTATTTATTACAAACTTGTAGCAGTGAAATTAATAATGTTAAATGTATAAATCAGAATGATACGCGTTTTTCTGTAATGATCAGTCTTATTATATCAGATTTATTCAACTTAATGTACGTGACGTTATTTATATTTATTATGTTTGCTTGTCTTTTACAAAACAATTTTAATTATCTTTTTTTCATTTCATTATAATAACTGAAATCATGTTTTTAATAAAATTTAGATAATAAAGTGAAAAACACGACAATTAATTACAATTCTTAATATAAATTTAGTTTTGAAAATTACCACATAATCGTAAAAGAAACATTTAAGAATGTATAATTATACAATTTTACTTTAAATATAAAATTTAAGTACATACAACGTTAAAATCTATTATCTTGCTGGTATAAACCAATTTAATAATAATCCCATCTTACCCATTGTTAAATTATAAATAATAATTAGAAAGAAATTACTCGCCGTACAGTAATAATATTAAGATTTATAATCTCATACATATTTAATCCATTATATAACTAGTTTACTTTTTCTATTCATTCTCTATACATCATGTTTAATACTATAAATACAATCGTTTCAACGTTTCAACAATTGGAATTACTTTAAAAGCTTGTAAAACAACTATCAATCTTCCAAGCAATAATCTCAAGTTTTTAATTATTTAATACAGATTAGCAATATTAAATATTTATCCGAAATAGGATAAAATGAAAGTGCCTCAATGAAGCATGATGCCACATTTAAATACAATGCCTAAGTTTCCTTTTATTATTCAAAAATTGTTCTACAAACAAGAGTCTTTACGCAAAATAGACAACAATTTAAGAGATATACATGTATATGAGGTCGCACACAAGTACGCCAACAGTTTCAGCAATTCACTGACCTTCTCAGAGAGGATTACGTCTAATTAAATCTCATTGAAAACATTGTCGCCAAAATAAAACAAAGGGGGAAAATAAATAAATTGAAAATAATCTACATTCCGCGGCGGAGGTCGTCGAAAAAGCCAAGCCATTAGGGGACTTCGTAGACGAGCGAACCCACTCGTAATTATACCACGCAAATATACAAATCGCGCTTAATAAAACAAACCCCCCATTCTATTGCTGATTACCATACAATGCGAGAGGGGGTGAGGGAAAAAGAAGAGGGTCCCCACGATAGAATTCCGCTGGCTACAATAGTCGCGCGACATCGTAATTGTAAATATCGCGCAAGAATGGTCGCAATATATTATAAGCGGACCCTGATCGAAAATTCCATTTGGTATAAAGATTTTCCAGCGACGCTCGTTAGAGGCTTCCTCGGAGTGGCGGCTTAAAGACGGGTTTTTTCGCGCGATCAACTGGTAGAGGCTTGATGGATGGCGATGGCGAGCTCTAGGCCGAGGCGCGCTCAAGTAGACGACTTTTTCCCCACGAAAACATATCCGACCTCGGCCGCTTCACGGCGCATGCGAGGCATTTCTGCGCCTGCGATAACTCGCGCGGAAGCGCGCGCACACGCGTAGTCCAGGCCGCAGACTCGCAAGTGGCCGCCGGCTAGAAGCCGCGCGGAATGCCACGAAAAAGTTGAGACGCCGGCCTCGCTTGAAATCCATTTCCATTTCTACGACGGCTTTACTGCTTCCACGTACGCGCCACTTTTTCGCTTTTTCCCGCGTCTCAAACTAGTTTTGCCCCCGATGCACACGCTCGAGTTAATGAAACGGCCCGTATTTTTCACGTCGCATTCTGCTAGCAAAAATGCCGCTTTGCTGGAATCATCATTTGTTCCGACTTCTTTCAGTGCTTTAACATTTTTCAGCTTTTTCACGCAAATCTCTGTTACTAGACCGTCTTAACTATCGAGCGTGGCATTTTTAAAACCCTGCATATTAAAGTCGAAAAACTACATTAAATACTAAAAATTACATCTAAAACAATTACCCTATCTTGGCCCAGTTTTCACTAAACAAAATCGTCACATCGTGTCTGCAGTAGGTTGATAAATGATTTAAAAAGAATATTCAAAGTATGTTTACTTCAAATTTAGATGATCTTCTTGAAGTAACTTAAAAAGAGTATTTCAAGGTGACACTTTCAATTAAAATACTAGAAAATCTCCTTGTGCTTCATCAGAATTTTTCCAAGTACGATTAGAATGTGACTGATCGAATGTGCAAACTTCTGATAAGAAACTTTACGTTTCATTTGTATACATTACTATTTTTCTTCTTTTTCAACACGTAAATCACTAATGCAGAAACTGGTTGCTTTCGTAAATGTTGCCATCCTTAAAAATTTCTGACGGAAATCTTGTAAATTACATTTTATTTATTTACTTGCTTCTCCTTTTTTCGTTCATATAAATTACCATAAGCAAATTGTTGGCACGCAGATCCTTTTCCTCGCGAGACTCTTCCCAATAAACACGAAACTTCACTCAAGGCTCGTTAGACGTAATATACACGTTGATTATTTTTCTGATTAGGAAATATAAGACGTGTAAGTTATCGGAGGCGAGGGATAGGGACTTGCATTTGCGTATCTATGCAAGATCTTAATTATGCGATGTGGGTATGAGCATCCTCTAACTCTTCGCCCGTACCTGCTGAAAACTGCATTATTCCTAATAAATGACCAATTATTTCTAATGTATGTTTTAATAAAAAACCGATGATGGGTAATCCCTCAAACGAATCGTTATACGTAAGGTATGATCCATAACTTTGTACGAATCATCTGTAATTGGTGGCCGCTGATATGGGATTAATAATTAATGACCGTCGATCCAAAGTCAATTTCTCGTACGGTGGAATCTCAATTTAATGAGCAAAGTATAGTAATCTCATAATCGGTGGCTTGCGCAACCCATTGTTACAACTTTCGTCTTCTATTAGAATCGAAAATCGTCTGGTCGGGAATCGCAATATCAAAAAGTAAACCAACATTAATACTCGTCGCGGATCTGTTGATTAATTTTGTCGTGCCATCCAGCAATTCGTTCGCTGCGATTGCAGAAATAATTAGCAACAAGAACAAAGTCCACTGATCATCGATGACTGACTTTTAAGTCGCAATGAATATTCAACGGAAAATAAATTCTATTTTACGTAACACAAGTAAACCACAATTTTCAATACCGAGAAGAAAATTGAAAATTATTTTAATTGTTTAAACGAAAATTATGTGATTGAACTTTCCAATATTGAAGATTTATGATGCTAACACCGCAATATTATGAAAACTGGAACAAAGTCGACCTAAAACCATTGTCACTAATGGTACCGATAAAAATAAGACTAAGTCTGAAACAGCGTTAAAACGGTGACGTTGAACCAATGCTAATTAACGATGGTGCCAAAATTGGGTCACATATGCAATTTGATCAATTCCCTAATGAACAACTCTCCGCCTTACTATGATATATCCATTGTTGCACAAGTTAAACGATTCTGCGAATGCATAACGAATTATCTTCTTAATGCGTGTGAATTAGTTCATAATTTTCCAACGTGTATGCAAATTTATACCTCGAAGCAGTGACAATAAAATGTCCTACGCGGAAATAACTTTAGTTCGCTTGTCTTTCCGTATCACGACGGTGGTTACTGCCCATAATAAAATTTGGAACGAAATTTGACATTTGTAACAATTGAAATTTTATAAGAAAAAAACTAAGAAAAGAAAAGAAAAGAGATGAGAAGATACGGAAAAAGTCGACTACAAGGGAACGCGACGTTGCATTATTTCCATCGAAAGTGGTTTGCGCGTTTCTTACCACAAACTGGTATTTTATTTATGACTCGTGGGTTTTTATTTCAGGTTTCTCGTCTGGTGAGCTAGGATTAATAGCTGCAATTTTCGATCGTCGCCGAGGTCACAGCGTTCATAATAACGATGTAATGTTGATCTTTTTGCAATTTCACGTAGCTTCTTCACTGCGGTCGCTCCATCTGCGCGATGTTTATCAAAGGAACGTTACACGCTAAACTAATCTCTTCACTTTTCAAACAATTTCATTAGCATAAGAATTTGTTCTTTACCGAAAACAAATTTTTTACGCCCGCCTTTGTATAAACAAGTTTTCCTTTGTAAATTACCTTTTATGTACCGTAAAATAACTGGAAATTACTGTTTTTTTACAGTGCCATTACGGGCGAAATAAAAGAGTGTCTCATTTCTGACACAATTCCACCGTTCTTAAATAAAAGTTCTTACATTCAACACGTTTAATACATTCCACTTTTAAAAGTATAAGTTCCATTAAAAATTGCGACAAAAGTCGCATTGTTAACAATTTCATTACAATTTCTTTTAATTACTTGCAAAAAGTCACTTTTTCAGTTATTATTTTTAATTCACGCGACATGATTTTATGACATTTCTTTCGAGGGAAATACTAAACAAGTTCCACTCAAAGATGATCCTCAATGAAAACTTATAATTTAATAAATTATACAAATATTATTCATTCTAGGAGAAATTAGTCGTTAAATGGAAGATATTTAAATTACACAGGAAAAGATATTAATATAAATATATTAATTATAATTCATTTAGCAAGTAACATCAAGATTATAACGCTGCAAGGAGATGTTGACAAATTGTGTCAGATGGCATTACCCAACTTCTCTCGACAGTAACAGTAATTTGACGCAAACTTTTGCATTTCTTTGACAAAATAAAATAAATTAATGCAATTAATCGAGCCAATCAAATGATATTTGTATAAGGTACTCGTTAATAATATACATTTGTAAGCCGTAATCAGCGTTAATTCATTTCAGAATAATCGGATTTCAATTTATTCCTCGCACGGAATTGCCGTTATCAATTAAAAATGGGTTTCAATTAAAATTAATGCGAGCGACAACTGATTCGCATTATAGCGCGACATTTGACGTTTTTTCCATTGAGCGAGTATGATCTTGAAAATGAAAAGTCACAACTACGACTGGTTCCGTCGAAATGAAGGTATAAAGAAAAGGCAACGACAAATCAGCCCCGACTATTTCGCGCAATTAACTAAACTTGTAGCCTAAATTGGTTACAGCTATCAAAATGCGCTTACTGAACCGGTTATTTGGATGAAAAATAATCGATTAAAAATTGCCGACCATTTTGAAATCTATAAGAAAACTGAGCGAAATGTCTGGTAAAAGGTCACAACGTCGGTCGGTAAAAATGTTATGAATCACATAAAAAAATTTCGAATGCTTATTAAATTAAATTCTTCGTTACCACGATATATTGTTAATTTTGTTATCTTATTACGTCAAACGTTGTAACGAGGCTTTAGCGTGGCGGCGGCGCGCGCGTAACAGTATGGGAAAACCTGAAATGCGATTTTTGTAGTCGTCTCTTACAAAACGCGGACCAAACAGACACGCGCGTATTAAGTGCAGTATCACTGTTTGCCGGTCACTGCTTTGAGATTTTTCTTACGACACCGTCCCGCGGATTCGAGGTAACGGTTATCACGGTCGACGAGTGTTCCTTATGGTAGTGCATATTACTTCGCCCAAGCCACGCGGTCACGTATAATTCGATGCAAATATTTCAAGGTTTCTGTGCGCGCACGTTCGCGACGCACCGACGTTATATTGCGCCAATAAGTAAGTCGGCCGGGCGGGGGGAAATAAGAGGATAAAAAGACGGCGATAACTACATCCATAGTCAAAGTAAAATTTGTCCGCGCGCCACTTGATAACGGACTGCACGGGGAAAAAAAGAATCAGCATATTGACAGTTAAGAACTGCTTGCTCAATTCCTTGAAGTAAGCACAAGCAAATGAACGTTATAATTTATGCTCTAATGGGACGGATTTTGAGGTATTGACGGTTAATTAGCATTTAGGCTATAAAGGGCTGCGCACAGTCAATCTATGATTCCTCAAGACTCAAGTAATTTTTATTAATTTTCATTCTCCGCGTATAATTTTGATTATTGGTACAACATTTTTCTCGATGTGCAAAGTCGTTTGCAGAATTTGGCGCAAGTAATAGGCAACCGTGTCACAAACAAGGCATAGACATGGATGTGCGACGCGAAATTCGCAAAATTATCCTCATTTTTCAAATAAGATTCGCATTAAAAAATCAGACCGCATTCTTACGAAAATTACGAACAATTTGCGGACAAGGTTCGTGTGGGACATTGCAGCAACTTTTGAGCATCTCTGTCGCAAGTGCAACATTGACATCGTTCGTAAATAGAAAAACATCTAGTTAATTGATATTTTTCGGAAATTAAGAAATTTAAAGTTAAAAACTTTGCACGAGAAGTTAAAAATACTCAACGTAAATGGATATTGAAGAATTGTAATTGCTATTTTCAAATTTATTACACGGAGAGAAAAAAGTATTAAAAATTACTGACATTGTTAGTAAACTGGTTATATATTTGCAAAATTTGAGAATTTACTGTCTTAAATTAGCAAAACATATAAGATCAGTTTACTAGCAATGTCAGTAATTTTTATTAATCTTTTTTTCCTGTGTATGTTTGAATATGCTGAGAAAACGGTATACTGCATCCCAATAAGTAACAATTTATGTTTATCCTCTTTCGTTTATCATATATGTATTTAACTGTCCTTTACACTGTATATCGATCGTTACCTTTAACATTAAAACGGTATTTTTTTTCTTCACATTTTTTCCTCTACTTTTTTTTTAACGAAATAATTAAAGTCACTGAAATTTCAAGAATTAATAATAACAATAAATGAATAAAAATTTCTTATTCTCTTTTATAATCTGATTATATACGTATTAAAAATTTAATATGTATATCTTAAATTTATTGTTCGTACTTGAAACAAACTTGGAATACTTGAAATAAATTAAATAACATTTTAACAGTGACTGTTTACCTTCCATTCATGGCCAATGTAAAGGTTTTTATTAAAAACCAAATTTTCATACATTTAATACCGCCATTAAAATTGATTACAAGTATATTTGAGTACGATAATAAAAACTTTTTTTTAATAACATCCTTATATTTCATGAAACACTCGAAACAATGCCAAACAAAATACGTTAAACATTACGCAAGAGAATGAAATTTTTTTCTTTGCATACATTGCACAGACCCAAAAAGACCCGTAAACTTGATTTTGACACGGACAAATTAATTCAGCCCACATCAAACAACGGTTAGGGACGAAAAAGCACGTTACCGTCAATAAAAAAAAGGAACTAAGCATCACTTTTTCCTTGTAAATTTCGTAAATAATGCGAAATTCCTTGCTTAATATTTTCTTTTTCATTTAAATTGCACGTAAACTAATAACGACTTTATCGTAAAACTAATGACTGAGCAGGCCAACAATTACGCTTAAACATGCATTATCAAATTCGTCACAAAAACGGATATTACAGCCGCTGTAAATATTGGAGTATAAACCAATTACAAAAATCATGCCCACGTTTTAATGTATTATAATTATCGTACGATTCGTCGAATCATAATTGCGTAATATACAAATAATGACCATTAATTATGCTTTATGTTTATATAAAGTTTAACATAAAGCTCAGGAAGTGGCCCGATGCAAATCGAACAGTTCGCCTCGGCACGGCAAAAAATGACTTTTGTTGATTGCGCATAAAAAATGCGCGCAATAAAAGTGTGTCGCGCGATGATTTATTTTTATAGCAGCAATGAAACCAAATAATGATGGAACAATGCTTTGCTGCAAGAACGTAACTCTTCTTGCGGCGCAACGTTTTTGCGAGCATCTTCAAAATTTTACGATCTCACGGGAATACCTTCCCTTCCACCTCGGATGAAAGATTTAAACGGCAATTACGCAGCCATGAAACATTATTTTAAACGTGTAACTGCGCGAGTCGGTGCCCGGCAAACGATATCGCCATCGCACTTTGTGCGCCACATTTTATTCGCCGCCGTCAAAAATTTATTGCTGATTAAAGACGCCACGATTGAATTCAATTAAAGACTTCATTTAACCAAGCTACGGGGATAAAAGCCGCTCCGACCGATCGCGCAATTTACAAATAAATCCCTTCGATTAGTCGTCCCCTTAAACTAACTTTACAACAACGATCCATTCCACTAATCACTCATCAAACCCTCTGCTCTTCCAATCAAACTCATTTCCCATTCGTCTACCATCAACCAAGGTCCGATACAAAATCCGATCCTGCAGACGTCCAATTAAATGCTTGTACACGGCGAAAAAGTTTGTATTATTTTTATTAATAGTTTTACGTGAAATTAACAAACTGAGTGATAAAAGCAGTGAGAAAGGCCTCATTTTTATGATCTTTATTAAAAGTTTATTTTTATTTAGTAAAGCCTAAATGAAAATTATTATATAGTTTGATAAAAATCGTGTACAGTTTATTAATATTTAATAATAAGAAATATTTATATATCATTTCAGATAAATTGTCTGCCATATGCTGGCAGCCAGTACTGGCCCAAGCCCGGGCCATTTGTCAGCGTCAGCAATTTCCATTTGGGAAGATAGAACAACAACGGTCATTGATAAAACAAGACGTTTTATCTGGACGAAATGAAGTATCAATGAGCCAAACAAGTGCAAAAAAAAGATGCATTCGGTGCATCACGTCGCGATTCGCGAGACACATTGTTGAAAAGTGAAAGATTCAGCCGTCTCGGCGTACGTGTGCGTAGAGTGAAAATTAACGTCGAGCTGTGATGCAAACAGTGGCGCGTTCGCGTGAACCGTTCGCGCCAACACACACACACACACACACTTACACCCACACATACTCGATGGTTTACGTTTGCCTGGCTCCTGCAAAAAGAGACACGCGAACAAAATGAAATAAAATTGCGGCCGCAATCCACATTTCTATCTACGCTGAAACGACGCCACGTAAATCCCGACGTCGATTTTAATTTGTACACACCCCTTTGTAGATAATTACGCGCACTTTATTGTGCGTTTGCGCCGTTTCTTTTTTCTCGCGCTCGAATTAAGGATAATCGTCTCGAAAATTGAGCGGAATTAAGTATAATTTGTTTGGAGTAACGTCATTCGACGTCGGACATATATTATCGCGCGTCTCTGAAATCGAGCAAAATTGCAACGAAAACTTATCCGGATAATTCGAAGCTTGCCTCATTCGAACAATAGAAAGTCGCACTGTGTGGACATTGTATCGCTAGAATTAATTAACCATCGTTTCATCAAACCCGGCCTACGCCCGCAACGGTACGCTTCAGCGCGATATATATGTTGAGAGCGGGAGGGGAAGGGTGGGGGGGTTGACTTACAATGAGTTAGCATTCGTTTGTGGCCAAGTTTATCCCACTTATAATGTTTACATTGCGCGCATTATAATTTATACAATTACATACAACACATTATCCAAAAGAATTAAGTCGGCGAAATTAAAACTGCAAAACCATTTCCGTTATTCGCCATATCAAAAGTTCATCAAATATAAAAAAAATCGGAAGTTACGCAAATGGCACGAGCCCGTAACGAAATCATAGCACTGTCTATTATTCTGGCGAGCCCGTTTCCTCCTTTCAACGAAACGTCCGGTTGATTTACAAAATTAAGATACGCCTATCGTGTTACACTGACACGAATCCCAAATATTTGTTAAAATCCAAGAAGAACTCCTAGGCTATTTCGGTATTGTAATTCATTTATTTCAGTGACCAAAGGTGCTCTTGTTAACTAAATAAAAGTGCTTATAAGTTATACTTGCAAGTATTTATAAAGAAAAATATTATTTTTATCTGGAAAAGTTAAACCCATGAAAACAAATTTATATAGGTTACCATATATGCGGCATATATGACACGTATATAAAAATTTTTCCTGGGAACTTGCAAAACAATTTAAACTAGAATAAAATGTCTAGTGTGAAACTTGCTAGTATCCAACCATTACTAATGAAGAACTAGCAAAATTTCTACCCGGGTTGGCGCAATTTTTTGCACGCAACACTAATCGCTTAATGCGTCACAGCTACCATCTCTTACGCACGCGTGACAGCCGATCATGTAATAGAAATGAGAAAGTTCGCCACTACCCCTCCGCCGTTTAATTTCACCCAAATACAGAGCAGGCGCGTGCTCCGGAATAACCGAGCGGGTACCCCCTAATCTTTTCGGCTCGACTCGATACTTTGCAACTACGCCGATCGCAAGCTCAGTGCGTACGGGCACATCCATTAAACGAGCCAATCAATTATCCCGGTGTATCTGGCAGGTGATAAATCTGGCGTCGGATTCATCGACGTTTCCTCGGCCTTTAATGATGCGAGTCAGTGGAGCATGCGACACGTGACCACTGGAATGCAAATTTCTACCGATACTTGTCATACGCGTTCCAGATACGGCACCAATTTAATATCAGCCGATATCGAAATTAAATCCAACGAAATGCGCGGGCCAAACGTTGCCACCTTTTTAATTAATATAAACTTTCAACTGAATGCTCATTGCGAGTCTTGTATTAAATACTCAGTTGCGTCAACCTTTTGACATTTTTTTAACTTTACACATTTGTAACAAAATTCCAATGAAATTGAAAATAGAAAAAATGATATTAATCCAACATAGGTGACCTGTATAGAGTCGTATAATATTATTCTCTATTAATTTTTACAGGTACACAGAGAGACCGAAGTGGTAAAACTTACAGCATAAATGGTAAAGTACACTATAAAAGTGGTAAAATTGTATTATATAAATGGTAAACCTATTTTCATGTAAGTGGTAAAAGTTGTACGATTTAAATGGTAAAATATTACTACTTAAGTGGTAAAATGTAAAATTTACTATTATAATGTAGTGAAACTTCATTTGAAAA
>JABFPN010005885.1:0-12360 GCA_022817305.1 Leptoteleia sp. ZL-2020
TGCGGTGGAAATAGTTCTGATGACTGCAGTTTACATTTGTTACAACTGTATTTACAGTTATTACAACTAAATATGTCACAACTCTACAAATTTAGTTCTGATAACTTTGTATATTTCTCTCAGTGTAAATATTCGAATATATAAATTGAACCGACTTTATTAATTAATTATTGAGCGTGAAATTTGTAGAATAATTAATTGCACGTTAACATTACATTATGATACATTAAATTTAAACTATTTAAAGTCGGCAAACGTATTTATTATGTCGACATCATGTATTTATTCACGCCCGCCTAATTGATATATAATTTTGATATAGAAATTAATCAGTTGTTTTGCTTTACATTTATAAATAATTTTAGACTTTACCGATGATTCTTGACCGACAAAGTGTTATAATTAAGAAAAATTAGCAAGTACATTTAAAAATATATATTTCTAATATAAGTTTTGGTGGAAATTTCCAGTAATTAGTCACGCTTTTTATATAATACCGTCAAAAATTTATGACAAGTAATTTATCTTCGTAAATCTTCGGCCAGCATCGGGAACGCGTTAGTCATTTGGAAGAATATACTACATCGAGATCATTCTTGACTTTGACTCAAGACTGAAAAATTGTTTCTGTCCACTCTGGAACGCTTCTTTGGTACGCGAAGTGCGATGCTCGACGCCGAGCTGCTAAAATGTGCGGATACGGGATTTTTAAAGAATTTCAATCCGCAGCGTGGTCGAAATCGGACACGAAATTATCAGTACTTGATTTATCGAACGCGACGTACTCCACCTTAAATCAAGAAAGCTTGATTCAAGTGAGATTCGTGCGTTTAAGTTCGAGTGCGTTTATGGATCATTCCAATGCCGGCAATTATTTTGGGCACTGTTCACCAAATTGCTGTGATGGAATTTGTTAATGTGTTAGAATGTATGATAAAGTGAATTGCAGTAAGTCATCATTTAATTACGCACATCAATGACTACTTCATTAAATAGATGTGAAATTTGTAGTTGGAATGACATGCCCTAGCTCAAGAACATTTTTTGTTTTCTTTTGTTAATAAGAACAAAGAATTGAAACATCTATTTTTACATTATGTGAAAAATATTTGACAAATGATCGTAGTTTCCACTACTTAAACTTTGCTCGATAACCTCAAAAATCTTTTGATTTGCGACTCAAGGTTATCTGACAATGAAAAAAAAAGTATTGATTCCCAATGACTGCAATAGTATCAAAGAAAAAAATAAAATTATGTTTTTCCCAAATTTTCAGTTCTGCCGGAGATTTTCAAAAAAATATTTTAGCAACTCTATTGAGAAATAATGCTGTTTAAATACAAAATATATTAAAGAAATATATTTATATGTTATCTGATATATTTTATAATTTTTGTTATTCTTTACACCTAACTAAAAACCAAATATAAAATGGAGTAAAAGTACAATATCCTAGAGCTATTGCTATAACTATTACAAGTACTATTATAAGTAAGAATTATACAATTATTTCTTATAAGTATAATGCTCTACACTGTAAAAATTCATTAGAAATTTGCTTTCTATAAAATAATTCTATTCGGACGAAAAAGATTATTTTCAATTTAAATAGAATTCTTTTTAAAACAATACAATTATTTTATTTTCAATGTCACATTTTTAACAGTGTATGCCTTCACGAATTTCATTTTTCAGACTTTTGAGAGAAATATATCAATTTTATCACGTGTATGAAACTTGTATTCTATTTGAAAGAACCTGTTAAACATTATTAAAAAAACTGACTGAAATATATTTATTTTAGAGAAATGGAAAATCAACTTATACGTGAATCAATTATTTTTATATTCGACATTTGTGTTATTTTACTTTAGTAAAGACTTTATAAAAATGAACAAATTTGAGAAATGAAATAGTGACAAAAAATATATTATAAAGTTTCTGTAACGACCCCCTTCAAGCAAAATATGACGCATTATGTAAAATAAATCCTTGAATTATTTATACCAAAATTAGACAGTGTAAGACAAAAATTAATAATCCAATGTAAAAGTAAAATTCAATTAGTCAAATGCTCAAGCATAGAGTGTACATCACATGTATGACACACAATTATGAAATTAAAATTCATTTCAAATATATGTACAAAATATATTTTTTTAGAATAAATTTCTTCCCTGTAGAAAATGTATTGTCATATATTTATTAAATATGGTAAATGTATTATATTCAAAATAAAAGAATTTTCTAAATTCTCTCTCTATCACTACACTGAGGAAAATTTGTGCAGTTTATGCAACAGCATAAGCAGAGTTGAAGCGTAAACAATTATAACAACTGAAAATATGATTTCAGCAACTGTAAATGGAGTTGTTGAAAGTATTTTCACTACAACTCCACGTTAAGAGTTGGTTTTGGAGTCAACTCTCGATATGCAGTTGTGGCTATGACTGTAACTGAAATTGATTACAGTAAACAAATGAAGTACAGATAATAATCTTAGAGTAAAATTTAAATTTGTATTGTGAAACATACTCAGATGTTCATTAAAAATTATGTACAGCATCTGAATTAAATGTATAATAATCTAAATTAAAACTACATGTGTTAAACTGAAAGAATGTTGGTTTAAAAGTTTACGACTCTGCATATGCAGTAGCGATTACCGGTTATTTTTCTTAGTTTAATTAAATATATTGATACAATAATTCTTATTCAATAAAATTATTCTTGAACAATTATTTCTAGCTATCATGAGTCCAAGTCTTAAATTAACTAAGATATATTGTTGTTATTTACTACTTTTTTTAATATAATGAAAAAATAATAAAAAAAGTAAAGATCATTAAAAAATTGTAATTCACCCCCCCCCCCCACTTTTCATCAGTCTTTTTCAACAATAATTATAAAAATAAATATGACCCGTTTATACACGTTCATACAAAAATAATATTAAAGTATGACATATATTATTTCCACTGAACTTTATGAAATGACCAAATTTAAAATATATTATGTTAAAACTTAATACGCAAATTATGGTAATATAAATAATTTCTTTAAAATATTGTTATATTCATGATAACTTTTTACACAACACATGTTAAAATGTTTTGCTCCACAATCATGTACAACATTAACACAGATCATATTAATTTTTGTACTTCTTTTCTATTTCTTTTCACGGAATAAAATATATTTTAAAATGTACAACTTCTTAAGGAAAAACTTAGATTTTAAAATACATTATAAATGAATATTTACAATATATAAATATATTATGTTATATTATTTACGGATTTTACCCCAACTTTCGAGGTTTTATTGTAAAAAACTTTTTATTTTTATTTTATTTTATGTCATTTTTATTTTACTTTTAGTCTTATTCTAAAAAGCTTTTGGATAACGTACTTTTCAGATACTCATCGAAATTATTCATCGAATTTTTTAATCCAATTTTTACTTTTTCATAAGAACGTAAGTGTTCTTATATACCATAATAAGTGTATTATTATATCATAATATAATAATAATAATATCATAAGTGTAAGGCAAGCCATGTATCAGTGATTGGGTATAGGATTTCTTATACTGATTTTTCTATATGGGTATAAATCAACGCGTAGACAAATTTTATCTGGCTAACAAAATTACACATCCGATATATTGAACATTTTAAAATGTTATATTGACAAAGAACATTTCTTTCAAGTTACACTAGATATCGTATCATGCTCAACGGAAGGTAAATCGATCGAGAAAAAAAGAATGATTTTACGTTGACAATTGTACAATATAAAAAGAATTTCAGATGACTAGAAATAACGTGCAAAGGAAAAGCTCTCTCTTATCCTCAAATGGCACAAAATATCTTGAAGGAGAATGCTTTTATTTAACATTGATGTTAAACGGTCTGAAAAATTTAATGTCCATTAAAATTGTCTGGTTGAAAATCAGAATAAAATTGTTTTGTACACTTTTTTATTACTCTTAATGTCAACTGTATTAATAATTCTTATTTCAATAATGCAATCACAAAATATTTGAGCTTATTTGAGTGGACTCATTGTTTACCGAAATCAAATCTTCATTAAAATATCGTTATTAAGACATATATGTATCCACAAAGTATTTTTCTTCAAACTATTTATAACAATTCTTTTGATGTTCATATTGCGTTAGCAATTATAATGATAACTAAAAACAAGAATATAAATTCCGCAATGTCTTCACGCTCGTAAGATAAACGAAAAAGGAATGAGATAGAGAAGATAGAAAACTTTCATTATTTGCTTTCTCGCCCTATTCCTTTCTTTGAAATGAAATATCCTGTTTGTCCCTTTGCGTCCTTTAATAGAACAAGTTACAATGGGTAGCCTCGTCAAGTTTATCTAGATTGCCACGTTACATTCCACGTCAGCTTACCTATTCATTTTCATTGCTATTTTTTATGTACTACTCTGGTACTTGTTCATATATAAAAAATATATATTCTTTCTTCTAGGTTAATTACTTGAAAATTGTGCGTCAAAATCATCTCTTTATAATTTACACATACTCCAACATACTAGTGTTGGACTTACTTGCAGTGTGTAGTAATTATTATATTAGATATATATAATAAATATCAAACACAAACTGACATATTATCTTGTTACTTATATTGAGATAAACTTTTAGGCAACTTACGTAGCATATATATGCAATGTCGCAGAAAAAATGTTAACGAGGACAATGTGACCTGAAATAAATCATAACTTTTTGTGAAATTTGACCAATAACTCATTAAAACAATAGCAATCAAATGTAAAGTTTAATTCCTATAAAAAATTTTAATAATTATTATTATAAAGTATTGTCTTATATTATTACTGGCACACATTGCGAAACGTTTTTAATAAAACAAATAAAACCATTAAGGTGAAACTTCCCTCGTTAGTCAACTCAAAATGAAGATAACCTCAAAAATAATATGTATTTTTAAATATATTGTAAAATAAAAATTCATTTAAGAAAAACGCAACGTAATAAACTTTTCATTTGTAAAAGTAATAGACAATAAATATTGATTTTATATATATTCATAATCCTTGTTTTTTTCAAACGCTCTATGAAAGGCTCTCTCTTTGAATTTTACTTTCCCCAAGTGATATGTTAACAACACCATTTTACTGGGAAATCTACAAGATCAACGATAAAAAGAAAATTTTCATATTCCATTAGGTAAAACTTTATGGATAACAGTTACATTGAAATCTGGGTCCATTGTTTATAATTTTACCAAACTTTGATAAGACTGATACATGTTTTATAATTTATTATAGATTCAAATTGTTGAAATATTAAGAATTCATCGATGATTGCTTTATTAGTTAATATTAATTTTTCCTCGTTGTGTTTACAATTATTAAAATTTTTGTAATGAGATAATTTGAAATAAATTTAAGTTTTAAAATAATACATTAATAACAGTAACACCTGTATAAACTACGAAGAATTTTAAAACGTTTATATTTTTTTGCATTGGATCACTTATTATCGAAAAGTAACAAAATAAGGATAAAAAATCCTTGAAAATAAACAAACCAAACTTTAAAATTTCCATTCTGAGATTATGCAGGGTCATCATATATGGATATCTATCGCGAAGAAAATCGGTAACCCAGCCAAGAGACCTAGTAGAAAAGGAACCTCTTACACAGTTCATATTGAATATATCCTTTTCTGACAATGATCGCCAGTTACCGCATTTTTTCCGGCGAGAACTTCAATTTTATTAATGTCACAATCTACACTACTCTTGTTACTGCAAAATGTACCTTTTGTCACTGAATGTCGAAAATTGTTTAGATATACTTTTAATTTATACGCACCAAAGCCGATATTGCAGATTCCTGCTTATTCCTTTTTAATCCTTAAAATAGTTTAATGCCATTCACTACTAGATGTCGTTTTAATCTTATGTTATTACCATTATTACCACTACGCAGTTGTAGATTATCATTTTTTCAAGTAAATAAAATAAAATTACATAATCACCCAACTACTATTTTGTTTATTGTGCAAATGTAGAGTACAGAACTCAATCAGTTTCCTTCTCATTGTGCACTTTGCTTTGTGTTAAAGCCAATAAAATTTTAAATTCCTCAAGAAAAATTGTCATCAAACTTTCTACATTCTGAAAATTTCTTTTAATTTCCCTGTAACAATTGTGACACTTATTGCATAAAGAAAAAACGAATCTAATATAATTAATGTATAATGTACTTAGTCTTTGTGTCGTGTAGCTGGAATTCTTTCAAAAACAAAGAAAGTATTTTTTAACCCGGACCTTTCAATTAAACGTGCCATTACAACGATCAGACAATAAATGAGAGAACTGTTCTAATGCAATAAAATGTACTTCTAAATTTTTTTCCTCCACACCTTGTCCTTTTTAATATGTTTCTGTTCTTACTATATTGTATATCCATTCATAAAGCGTTAGTTTATGATACACGTTATTCTTGTGCGTAATTGTTTCTATATATTTTCCGATTGACGAGCATTTTAAATATCCTTAACGGTCGAATGAGATGAGGCGGTCACACTGATGAAGGTTATGTTTGATCATATTTTCCTAAATTATAACAAACAGGTTCTATTTTAATAATATATATATAGATTTAATATTGTTGCCATAGTTACATTTTAATTACAAGATAGGAACTGCTGCTCCTACATTTTTAAAATAAATAACAGTAATTTGTTTACAACAAAACTGCATAGAAATAAGAATGCCCTTTATTGCAAAAAGAACTTAATATTTTTCTTATTTGACGAGTATTACATTAATATTTAATACATATTCCATTAATAGCACATTCTTGGCATTTTGGTAAACAATAAATTGTTAAATATTATTAAATTATATAAAGCAATTGTTCTAAAATAATTAAAAGTTTTTAAAATATGACAACATTCCTAGATTATTACTTGCTTATATGGAGCTGAAAATGAAAAACAATTAAAAAATAAATCTTAATTTATATATTAACAAAATATCAGTTTTAAGAAATATTTGTACATATTTTTATTTGTTTATACTGACTATAAATTTTGACAAATTTAAAAAAAAAAAAGAGTAAACGTAAGTAAAATCAAAAGTAAGAAGTAAGAAATACTTTTTTAAATCTTTTTCTTTTGTAAATATAATGAGATATAAAAGTTTTAACTCTAAACAGCTTGAAAAATAAATTATTAAACATGTTAAATATGTAATTTATCAAAAAGTTTTAATAATGATTAATAATGCCCGCCAAAGAACATTAGTGTTATATTTCATAAATATAAATATAACTATAAATATCATAAATAAATTCCAATATATATATAATATTTTACACAAAATGTTGTATAAATATTTAAAAATATAACACTAATATTCTTCGGTGGACATTTAGATATTTAGAAAATATTTTCCATAAATATTTTATAAACATTTGTTGCTATTAGGGAATAGTTACATTGTAATAATTTAATGAAATTATGGTATCTACTACATGGTATTCTATTAAACACAACAACAGTTATAAAATTCTGAAGATATTTTATTACTGTATCGTTTAAATTTTCAAATAATATATTAATATAATATTAAAATATTACTTAGTATTTTATAACATTCTTCGTTATAATTCTATAAAATTAAGACTATCATTGAGTGAGATTAGCTTAAAAAATTTAAGCTAACTATAATAATAACTATTATTAAAAAAAAATAAATGTTTGGACTAAGTATATACATATAAATATATATATGTATTTATGTATATATAGGATGATGTTAATAATAAAGAGTAAAAGAACAAATCTAACAACCAATAGCATCAAGCATAGCCCACTTGCGTTACTAAAGACGAGAACAAATACGAATTCAATGTTGATTTCCCCTTCTCCTTGTCTTACGTGAAGTGGGGCTGGTAGTCGAAGCTCGACGACTGTGGAAATCATACTGCAGTACGTAGTATCCAGTGACGGGGTGATGAGTGAAAGTGTGATTGGAGTGAGGCGTATTTTACATAGAATGAACATGGATAAACAATCGGCCAAAACGAGTGAAGATGAGCTAACTGTAGACGTCGTTGGCGTCGATAGTAGTTTGCCTGCGAAAGCAACATCTCCGCTCACAACGGAAATAGATGTCGCTATCGACGACTTACCTATCGTTATGCCAAGGATTCGCAAGAGCAAACGAAATTACTTGAATAGGATTCTTATTAACAGAAACGATGTAAGGATAAATTTCGGAACTTATATAATTTATTTACAATTTACTAATTTATTGTGATGTGAATATGTGTGTGAAGTGTGAATATGAATGAGACTTAATTTTTGTTAACAAATAATTTCAAAACTTTTGTTATTGTTTTGATTTCATCAATTGTTTTTGAGATGTGATTAGAAAAATAATTTAAGCACAAGTTTTATTGTTTTTAGTATGATTTTTTTACATAAATATGCTTCATTCCTTGCAAACACGAAATATCTTCAGGATATTCCGAGGATATTTAACAGTCTACTTATATATCTGTGATAATATTCGTGCTTGTAGGGTTATTACTTCAATTTTACTATATTTAGTATTTGATTAATTGATTATTAAATTTGAAACATAAAAGTTTTAAGAATTGATTTATTTTTTAAGAATTGATTTACTAGCTCCCCCTTTTGTCGTTCTCTCATTTTCATTGGTTTTTCATTCTCACTTTCGTCGGAAATGTTACATTTGTTTCATTATTCAAACCCTATATTCGGTTCACTGCAAAACCAAAAATAATTGAATATCAATGACAGGAAATTTAAACTTGCTTAATTTATACTAATAATTGTATACAGTTTAAGATAGGTTTACAACAAAACAATATATATGCGCTAAACACTTGCGCAATTGCAACCCGACGAAAGTGAGAAATCCGGTCTCGAGTAGGACAAAAGTGAGGTATTGTAGTGTACATAGATGGTATCTATTTAATCAAAAAGTGAATGCTTAAATGAAATTTTAATTTTCTATATTCACGAAACTAAATGGATCTTTTCTTGTTCACTCTTATACTTCCCAATTGTTCTTTTTTTTTATGTAAGAAATCAGAATACTTTCAGATTAATGTGTTAACCTGAAAATGTAATGGTTATTAATATGCATTGTTTATGAATCCCCTCTTGAATACCTACTATCTACTATTGCTCACATTCCCTACAAATAAATTGCTTAAACATAATAATTTATTATTAATTATTATGTTCATTTGAATTCATAATGGCCATGCAATTAATCTAGTTTAACCCATTCCCGTTGATTCCTCGCGATTCCTTGTTAAATTGAAAATTATTAATATGTGTGTGCGGCCAATAACCATTCCACATACAATCCTTACTGAATATCTGACGACTATTGGTGCGCACATATTCTTAATAGTGCGCTTCAGTGTTTTGGCTGCCATGACATCAACGGGAATGGGTTAAATAAAAATTTACCTGTACTCTGAACATCTTTTTCCACTTTCATTAGTATCCGTTGGTGCGTACAATATTTTTTGCAGTAAAGAAGTGAAACAACACATTATGTTACTAGGTCCAATAGACCATCATTAATGATCAGAGTGAAGTTGCCTATTGTCTTGCGCAGTCTTGTGTGGTCAACTTCACTTGTATAAAATTTCCATTCAGATCCACCTCGTGTTTAACCTTCCTTTTATATACGAAATTGTTAACGTCCCTCAAAACCTGTAAAAATTAGAACAAATCAATTGTTTATCTATGATACAATATTAAAAAAAAAAAAAAAAAAATGCAGGCTATGAGGATGACCCTGCAGTTTTTATAGAATGTTAATACACTACTAGCCCCCACTTTTGTCGCGCTCTCATTTTCGTCCGGGTTTTTTCTCACTTTCGTCGGAAATGTTCCATTTGTTTCGTTATTGAAACGCTAACCAATGAAAATATATATATGCTAAACATTTTTCTCGGACAGGTGAGGGATTGTAGTATATAATATTAATTTAAAAATCGAGTTTTTTATAAAGTAAAAATTGTTTACAATATTATTAAAACTATAAAGAGTAAATGCATATGGTTTAAAATTAATATTTATTAATATTTAT
The DNA here is from genome assembly GCA_022817305.1 of Leptoteleia sp. ZL-2020. NCBI lineage: Eukaryota > Metazoa > Arthropoda > Insecta > Hymenoptera > Scelionidae > Leptoteleia > Leptoteleia sp. ZL-2020. Next base: position 10,145 of record JABFPN010005885.1, read on the forward strand.
TAATATTGATAATTAAAAGTTTAAAAAATGTGTTTTAAAGCTGCTTACCAAAGTCTGAACTTAATAGTGTGTTTAGTATGAATAATTTCTTAAATTTAAAAATGACACAAATCTGTTCATATAAATACATGCTTTTTCAATTTAAAAAATTATTCAAGCTGGAACATGCCATAAAACCAGTGATTCTGAAATTCAAACTGTATTATGTACACCCAATTCTATTACTCATCAAGATGACTTATCTGAATTCTAGTTGGTAATATTTACGTTGGCAGCCATGTCGCTGCATGAACGTTATCAAAAGTATACTACCATATCCACAGAATGGCGCTCTGATCTGTACATCATAAAATATAAATTAATTCAATTTTGATTATAAAAGATACTAACTCCGTGACAGCAGGTCTTGCACTTCTCCTTAATTTTTTTTATTATAACATAACATAACTTTTGATGTATTTAATACTACGTCTGACGTTAAAGTGATTCATCAGTACATATCAAAAACGCCGTGCGAATATAATTAAATAGAATAGAATTAAACCAAAATTTGGGTATAATTCAATGTAAAAATGAGAGAATCGTTGGATATACTTTTTGTTTACATTTTTTACAAAGTAGTGATTGCCTCTTATAGAACATTTCGTATCCTTTATCTGAAGAAATAATTTCAACATATTATGAGTATATAAAACATTCGATATGAAAGTTCTCATGCTTCACTTCAAAGTCTGTTTTACAATATTGTTTATAAAAATATTTCATATTTTTTTAATTTGTGTTCTTTCTAAGATTACCTTTCAATATTCTTAATGCATAAAAGTAATGTTAAAATATTTTTATGTATTTTAATTAAAAATCATACTTACCCCATATAATATGATTTCTTGAAATGGTTTCATCAACTATTAACGTGGAGTTTAAGCGGCGAACGTCACATCAAAAACCAAAAATCACTATTTTTCGTTATTTCTCAACCAAATGACACAATAATTGAAATAATGATTCCTCTTCACATGAGTTTGTAATCGCATATGTTTTTTCAAATCTATTTCTAAAAGATACAAAGATACGTATTATTTTTAAGGTTATGCTCATTTTGAGTTGGCAACGAGTGACGTTTCATATATATATATATATATAACAAACAATTACAAAATATAGATACTATATAATACAGGTTAACTTACATTTTTTGGATCATATTTACTTCCATTGATCCTATACTTTACTCTTGCCTATTAGGAAATCGTATATTATAAAAAAAAAAAGTGAACAAAGTTGACAATTATGTTATATGGGTGGAAGGTTATGCACAAGGTGTTGTTTATCTAGAGTGTTATAACATAACCTATTTTAGATAAAATTACAAATACAAAGTGCATGTACGCAAATTTCCTTTGTCTGTAATAGATTATTTTTAGTGAGCTAAATAGTGTTTAAATTAAACTACACTTTACTTACATGCGTTAGAAAAAAAAAATTATAAAATCAACATAAATACCTTAAGTTTCACCGGATTTAAACAATTTACTTACACTCTGCTTTCCTTAACTGTTTTAATCCATTCTCATGGTTATCACAAAAGTTTATTAGTAAGAATTACCCTTATAACTGCTGATTATAGTTAGAGTCAAGAGTATAACCATCTTTCTTCAAGTCTAATGTTCACTAAAATATAATACTGAAATGTGTACTAGGTAATTAGCGGCAGAGGCTGCCGACCAATAAGAGCCGTATTTCGTACATTGACACACGCACACGAACGCGCACACCATATTTGTAGATTGAAAATGCTACATCATAGAAACAAAACAGTGATGCCACACTAAAAAATCATGGTGTGTGCGTGTCATGTGTGTGTGTGTGTCGATGTTCGAAATACGTGGCGTATTCGGAAATGATTTTCATAAAATATTATTTATGTTTCATTTCTCTCTTTCAAGTTATCATTAAATGAAAAAGAAAAGAGACAAATTCTCACAAAATATTATAATGTCAATTTCCGAATACGCCAACGGCTCTAAGTGGAAAGCATGCCGATATACTGGAGAGGATTTGTATCCCTTTCTAACACACTAATCAGCATGGATGCTTACGGGAGCGCCTGATTCCGCGATTGATTCCGGAATCATGTGTTCTAAAACTCATGTAGTTTCATATTAATGAAGACGGATTTTTTTTATTCAACGATTTATCTGCTTTCAAACAATATT
>JABFPN010005886.1:0-12359 GCA_022817305.1 Leptoteleia sp. ZL-2020
CTTCCCCCCCCCCCAACCAGCTGCCCAGCTCGCGCCACTCGAGGTCGGAGGTGCGCTGGCTCGCGTTGGCGCGGCGAAAATTGATAGACGATTTTAATTCAGGCCGTAATAATTGAAGTCATCGTTCATTTATTCTTTGGCGCGAGGGCTCCGCCTAGAATGACCGCTTTATCGCCTCCACTCTCGAGCAATTCCAATGACATTATTTCACGTCGACTACATTTTCTAACGAATGGGAAACACTTGCCCGTGCAGTCGCGCACAGCCGAGCGACCGTCGATTTAATGCCCCAAGAAGTGTTCGACGACGGCTGTAATTTTCGCGTTTAACGAATTTTTACATCGCCTTGATGAATTCCCCGGACGTTCAGTCACTCGTCAAATTTCGTCCGCGCCACTTTTTGACTTTTCGTCAAAATGATTTCTGCGCGTTTTAGAGGTTCGAAGAAAGTATTTCTTTCTTGTAATTTCTTTTGAAACTTCCCTAGTAAATATCAAACATATATGGTCATATATGGATTAAGAAATAACATATATGTTCATATATGGATCATATAGGATAAAGAAAAAATTTTTTTTCGTAATCCATATATGAACATATATGTTTTTGCGTAATCCATATATGAACATATATATTTTTTCGTAATCCATATATGAACATATATGTTTTTTCGTAATCCATACATGAACATATATGTTTTTTCGTAATCCATATATGAACATATATATTTTTTCGTAATCCATTTATGAACATATATGTTTTTCTTAATCCATATATGACCATATATGTTTTTTCTTAATCCATATATGACCATATATGTTTGATTTTTACTAGGGTTAGCTGATTCTTTAGGACATTATTTTAAATTAAAAGTTTAAAATTCCGGGTACGAATTTATATTTGGCCCATATAGGTCGCGTATGAGCCGAATATGTGCCCTATATGTGTCACATATATGTCCTATATATGTTGCAAATATGTCCTAAGTATTGATTTTTATATGGTGTGTCACATGTATGGGATATTTATGCGGTGCAAGTTATATATGTGATAAATGTGACATATATGCGACATATATGCGACATATATATGACACACATGCGACACATATGCTATATATATGTTAATTCTTACATGGAATAACTTTTTATCAATTTCGTTAGCACTCTTGTGACATATATATCACATATGTGCCACACATATGCGACATATATGCTACATATATGCTAATTTCTACGTGGGATAACTTTTTTTTCAGTTTTCTTAGTTGTATTGTAAACAATATCCAACGTAGAAAAATTTTAGAGCCACAATAAAAGCCATAGTGGTTAGTTCTGTGAGATGGAAATTTTTCCGTGCCACAGCATTAGCCACTGTGGCTTCTACTGTGGCGCTAAAATTTTTCCATTATATATATCACATATTTGCAAACATATATTCTACATACATGTTGATTGTTACATGGAATAACTTTTTATCAATTTCGTTAGTATTGTTGTGACATATATATCACATACATGCGACATATATGTTGATTTTTACACGGGATAAAATTTTTCAGTTTCGTTAATTTCGTTCTTTCTTGTAATGTTTCGTTTCAATCTAACTGATTCTATTGGGAATTATTTTAAAATAAAACTTTAAAATAACTTTTTTTTTCATTTTCAGATTCGTTCATTTCGTATGATAATTTTGTGTTTGTGATGCATTTAATTCCATTCTTAAGTCCATCTTAATGTAAACAAACATTATATTTCCGCTGTTGAATATTTACAAACATTATTTATCTTCATCCTTTTAAAAGGTTTTATTTTCCAATTCCATTCCTCTCGAATAAATTTCACCGAATGAGAAATTCAAAATGTTTTTGTTGTTTTAATGTAAGTTATTATTCCCAGAAAATGAAAACGATGTTATGAAAGTGATTAGATCATGTTAATATTATAAAATTGTTAACTGTAGACAGTTAAGTGATGCTGTTATAATGATTATTAAAGAGTAATGAAGAAAAGAAAATGCAATAAAATGTGCTTTGTAAATTGCTTTGTAAATTGCTTTGTAAAAATTGTTGCAGAAATGATGCAAAGTAATAAATTCATTCTATTGATTCTAAGAGAGAAAAATGTAAAAATGTTACCATTAATTGACCTTTAATTTTTTTATTTTTTTATTTCTCTTTAAGATACAAATATAATTTTCTGTCTGAGTGTAAAACCCTAGTAAAAATGAAACAGATATGAACCATATATGTTCCAAATATATTTTAACAATGTCATATAAGGAAATAAAAAATTCATATATAGACATATATATTTTTCTTTAATCTATATAGGGCCATATATGGTCGATATAAACTTATAATAATTTCCTTAAATGGAAATCAATTATTGCCATGTATGCACCATATATGGCCGTATATAGATTACGGATAAACATATATAAGTCCATATATGAATTTTTTATTTCCTTATATGAAATTGTTAAAACATATATATACCATATATGGACCATATATGTTTCATTTTTACTAGAGTGCAATAAAATGAATTCAGAAAAGAAAAAAAAATTGGAAACCATCATAATTAAAAAGAGAAAAAAAGATATTATATAAGGATAAAAAATAATAGTTTTAATTATGAATCAATTTTATGAAAAGGAGCACAAGGAACCAACAAAATCGTGTACATTTTAAATCTTTCGTCGACCAAAAGATATATGGAAAAAGTGATCTAGCGAAAAAGTCTGGCAACCAGTCTGGTCCAAACTAAAAAACGCGTGGTATATTGTGTCTGTCAGCAATTCGGCTCATGAGCTCGATTCAGACTATTTTCATTGCCAGTTTTCAAAAACACTCAAGCTTCGCAAACCTATGACCGGCTAATTTGCAGTTGACAAAAGTCCGGATTTCATTTGTATTGGAAGAATCCAATTTAGCAATATTAATTAATAACAATAATTATTCTCAATTTAATTATTAATTGTTGTAAATAATTATATTACAATTATAACCCGGGTAAAAATTTAAATGTAACATGGCAAAATGTTACACATATGGCACATGTATGTCTACCATACAAACAACATATATGTTCATCATATATGTTACATACACTAAGAAAAATTACATATTAACTCTCGGACAAGTGTGCAGGTGTGATAGAATTTATTAAGAAATATAGTAAATTATATTATATATATGTTAATTTCAACTATATTTATTACTAAATTCTGCCATAAGTACATTTTTGTTCGCGAAAAGTAATATAGTAAGTTTTATTATATAATTTTTCTCAGTATAAATTAGTTTATCTAGCAATTTTGAACTAATTTAGTAAGAATTTATTCTATTTGCAGAAGGACCTAGATATTAAATCGACTAAAATGAATATTTAAACGTTACATAAACTGTATGGCTGATTCAACCATATACTTATGTTATGGGGACTGAACATAACCTCAATATCTCAACGAAAACTACTTGGATTTCACTGTGTTGATGATTAGATTAGATGGGGACATATAAGCCACATATATTAGGCATTTATATAATCCAAATCATATATGAGACATATATTATTCTGGTATATACGAGTATATACAATTGTAATTCATTGAAACATACATGGTGACATATATGTTCAGAAATCTACAAAAACCTATTAATTTATTACATATATGACAGATGGATCATTTATATAATCCAAATTATCCCACGTAAAAGTCAATATATATGTAGCATATATGTCGCATATATATATCACATATGTGTCACATATGTCACGTATGTTACATATATAATATGCATCACATTCACTGAGAAAAAATTTTTAATGAAAATTACCATACCTTCTGGCGTTGACAGGATATTATCTGCAGTGTCTACTATTTTACCATACCACTGCAGTAAAATTTTACACATGATATAGTAAACTTTTATATTCAGTATAGTAATAATGATCATAAATTAATTATCATAAATCAATTACCATAAATCAAATACCATAAGGCAACTTTACAAGATCATATACCAAAATTTTACTTTACCATAATTTTACTATACCATATAAGAAATATTATTATATTGGTATGGTAATTGCATAAACATCACAAACTATATCCCTTTTAAACGTCAGAAGGTATAGTAATTTTTAATACAACTTTTCTCACAGTATATAGCAATGTTTAATTCAACTTTTACTTCTCACTGCAACAATGCTCGACGGTACGTGTGCGAGCGCAATCCCTAACGTAACTAACGATCGCTTTTAAGCGTTCGCCAAGTTGATTCTTTGTCGTGCGATTAATATGCCGACGACACGGGACAGTGGTACATAACGTACTAAATGCAACGACTTATAGAGGCGGCGCGGTGTGAATACCAAGGTGTACCTTCCCCCCCCTCCCCCTCCCCACACCTCTTTTTTTACCTAAAAAACAACTGAGAGTTCGGATACGCGGAACGAGCCGCTTTGTCTAACGCAGCATAATGAAGCGACTGCGCGGTTCACGTTCCTATATCATGTTCCCCCGGCGTCAGTTTTATTCTTAGACCGAACGCCATGCATAAACTATGCAGAATGTTATTAATTGCATTAACTATGCTAATGAGTCTTCATAAGATTTATCAGAACATTATGCGCGGCGTTTTGAAACGTAAGGCTATAATGGTTTCTGGTTTGAAAAAAGATAAAGCCCAATGAAAAGAGACTTTCAAATCTGATTTAATCTGAAAAAGTGACGACGCTGACTTTCAAATATAAAACATCGAACGTTTTTCAATGCAACCCGACCGTAATAGAAATGAAACATATATGGTCATATATGTTTTTTTCTTAATACATATAAGGCCAGGTATGGTTGATTTATGGTAATAATTGGTTTCAATAAAAAGAATTTAATTAAAGCATATATGGTTGGAATATTATATCAATTATTGTTATATATTTACTATGTATATCCATATTTGGCCATATATAGATTAAAATATAACATACACTGAGAAAAAAGTAATGGTAAAATTGAAAACAATTTATATCCATTTGAGGATATTTTTGAAGAGTGAAAAATTTTACTATTAAAAACAGTAAAAATGATAATTATCAAAGCGATTTGTAGTACATTTGTACTAATATTTACTACATGACTTTTAAATTTTACTATTATTAACTGTAGATATAATTACTTTTCCAATATATCCTCAAATTGATACAAAAAATAGTCATCTCTGATATATCTTTTTCCTCAGTGTTTATAGTCATGTATGACCATTAGTCTCCTCCGTTTGACAAAAGATGGCGCTATCATTAATTAGGTTATAGTTGTCTGATGTAAAAGATCATAATCTTGAAATATTAACGAATTTGTATAAGAAAATGCGAAATAAGTGGCATTTGTGAGCAATTTTGATTTACTTGTTTAATTTGAAGAACGGTAGATTTGACGTCGAAGGCAATGAACGAAGAAAGGAAGACCGAAAGTGTATTTAAACACGGAATCAGAAACATTATTGGACGAAGATTTGTGTCAAACACAAGAGAAATTTACAGCTACATTAGGAGTAATTCGACAAGGAATTTCACATTGTTTAAAGTCCATTTGGGAAAGTCAATGTCTTATCAAAAATAGTGGAAACTACTTGTAACACCAATAATAAATATAGCATGCAAACAAACTTTATCCCCACTTTTAAATACAGTATAATAATTTTTAACCCAACTTTTTTTACGTATAAATAACAAAGTAACCCCTCAACAATTTATCAGTTATATTTCCAAAAATTTCCCACTGATTTCTCGGTAATTTTTCGCAAAAATTTCCAAAATTTGCAGAAAATTATTTCTACTACGAGCAAAAACCTAATACTTCTTCTCTCCGTAACATTTATAACCTCAATACGAAAACAAGAAAAGTTCGACCGCGAAAGCAACTGCGTTTTCTCTCGTCCCTAAGTGTCTTGATATAAAAATGTCTTTTGCGCGTACACGGACCATACAAGTTCTTTCCTTAACTCAATTTATCGCCGACTTATGCAAAGCGAGATCTAAGTCACTAGACGTCTGCGCGTGTGAGAAATTAAGACACGTGAACTCGCGGCGAGACGTGGGAGAGTGTTGAAACTAACGAAACTAAGAGCGAGGTGAATAGCAGTTTCGGCGACTGTTTCCGAAGTCACGTATTGTTATATTGTGCTTCTGAGAACAGCCATCGCACGCACACAAGCTCGGAAAAATCCTCGCAACGACACGTTACATGGACAACATTACGCGCGCGCGCGCGCACGTGTAACTTAATTTGCCGGATATTTGAATGGAAACGGCGGCATAATTGCTTTCTTCTTATTCTTTTCTTTTTTTTTTAAACCGAGTCTGTGTTTTCGACTCAATGTTTCCGCTTGCAGCCCGAATGGGAGAATTTCATGGAATTACGTAAACCGCATGTGGCAAGCACTGTGGCACGTATAATTTTATTCGTGGTAGTTTTATAAAATTTTTTGATTATGATTACCATAAAAAAAGGCATCACTAGTAAAAGTTGACCAGAAGTTAAGTAGGGATGTAACTAGGGATGTAATGGTCCGCCAGTCAGGGGCTAGAAGGGTGACGTGACCTTCCCAGGTGAATCCTAAACTATGTCTGGCATGTTCCACCAGTTCCAAACCAGGTCCGCTATACATAATTTCCCTAGTAAAAATTGACAAGGTGGTAACCGGGCATCTAATAGTTCACTGGCCAAGGTCCTGGAAAGATAACATCACCCTTCCAAGTGAGACCATATTCCACCATTTCCAAACCAAGATCGCTATACACACTTTCCCTAGTAATGGTTGACCAGGAGTTAACCAGAATTGTAATGGTTCGTCCACCAGGAGACTGAAAGGATAACATCACCTTCCCAGGTGAATCCCAAACCAAGTCTGGCATGTTCCTCCAGTTCTCCAGTAAAGGTAAAGGTTCGCCAGCTAAAATTCTGGAAAGATTACGTCAATCTTCCAAGCCAGACCATATTCCACCATTTCCAAACCAGATCCGCTATACACAATTTCCCTAATAAAAATTAACAAGGTGGTAACCAGCCATCTAATGGTTCGCTGGCCAAGGTCCTCGAAAGATAACATCATCCTTCCAAGCCAGACCGTATTCCACCATTCTCGAACCAGGTCCACTATACACCTTTCCCTAGTAATGGTTGACCAGGAGTTAACCAGACATGTATTGGTACGTCTGCTAGGGGGTTAGAAGGATGACATCACTTTCCCAAGTGAATCCCAAACCAAGTCAGGCATGTTCCTCCAGTTTTCCAATTTAGGTAAAGGTTCGACAGCTAAAATTCTGGAAAGATGATGTCAATCTTCCAAGCTAGACCATATTCCACCATTTCCAAACCAAGTCCGCTATACACACTTTCCCTGGTAATAGTTGACCAGGAGTTAACCAAACATGTAATGATTCATCCACCAGGGGGCTGGAAGGATAACATCACCTTCCCAGGTGAATCCCAAACCAAGTCTGGTATATTCCTCCAGTTTTCCAATATAGGTAAAGGTTCGCCAGCTAAAATTCTGGAAAGATGACGTCAATCTTCCAAGCCAGACCATATTCCACTATTTCCAAACCAGATCCGCTATTCACACTTTCTCTATTAAAAATTGACAAGGTGGTAACCAGACATCTAATGGTTCTCCAGCCAGGGGTCTAGAAGTGGTGACGTCTCCCTTCTAGATCCCTGCAAGGATATCCATTAAATGTTCAGTTACCTCGCAAATGATTACTAGGGAAACTTTGAATAATCTTGATAACAAGATGGATCCAACTTTGACCTATAATAGCACCAAATTTAATCCCAGCTTGGACCACCGGAAACCCACGGAAAATCATTGGTTCCCTATATAAACAGACAATCCCCTTGTTTGACCTACAAATGGTTTTCATTTATATAACCTTTCTTGTTCTCTGTACATAACATATGAATTGTAAACACAGAGGGGAATCCCAATCAGCCCCTCAAAACAAACAACTGGCTTCAATGTTACGACTTATTCAATATCACCAGATTGTTCAATCTAAATTTATAACGCAACCACTTATTCCTCCTACCCGAATACAAACGTCTTACGTCGCAGTTACCAAATTTCATATCCATTTTTCTGGTCGAATAACTGCGCTCATCTTTTGAAATATATTTTTATTGACGCGAGGAAAAAGATAGCCCATATATTATGCCGGAAACGTGCACTTTTATTGCGCACTTCAACTTTTATCGTACACATAAAAGCGGTGTCATTTAACGCGCAAGAACGAAAAATCGATAAACGCGCAATTATTATTTGACAATTAGCGCCGATTTTGATGGGGTGCGACGAAAAAGAGGGCGGAAACAAAAAAAAACAAAAAGGGAAAAGCGAAAACTAAGCAAGATCCGTACAGACGATCGAGTTCGTTAAACCGTCGTGGAAGAATGACGCGACGTACGAGCAGCCGCGTGGAATATTTGTGAGTGGCATTGATTTCGTTGGCGGAATGTTTGCACGTGGGCCGAGCGGCGAACGTAAGTCTTGCGAAAACGTCGATTTCGCAGTGAAAGGACGTGCGACGAGTGGCGTTTTGCCAAGCACATTGTGGCGTCCGTCGTAGTTGTGTGTGTGGGTATACGGGTTCCGGACCCTGTGTGCGTCGGCGAGTTCTGTCTCACAATTATACACACACACACACACACATAAACACAAAAGCGTCCACGTACGTGCGCGTTCATTCATATGGATATATTACAATTGCAAGTAGTCGTCCACTTAATTTTTGCATTTACATACATCATCCACGGACACATTTATCATGTGCAGACCCTATTATACGATGTATTATATGATACAGTAAATTTCGTGAAAGGTATTTTTAAAAAAGAAATGTTAACGAGGAATAAAACTCGTTACCTTGGTCACTATCTAGGTGGAAATTTTCGTACGACTCAATACTGGCACAGTACCGACGTCTACCGGGTAAAAATTTATGTATGCGACATATATGTTGCCTTATGTGTCCCATATGTGCCCCATACATGTTGATTTGTATATGGTATAACACATATATCACGTATATGTTAAAGTATATGGGACATTTATGCGGAGAAAACCATATATATGACATATGACAGTTGTATGGGACATACATGCCACTTATAGTGGATATATATACCATATATGTAGGACATGTATGCCACATATATGGGACATGTATGCCACTTATAATGGACATGTCTGCAACATATATGGGACACATATGCCACTCATAATAAACATGTATGACACATATATGAGACATGTATGCCTCATATATGGGACATGTATGGCACATATATGGGACATGTATGCCACTTATAATGGACATGTCTGCAACATATATGGGACACATGCCACTCATAATAAACATGTATGCCACATATATAAGACATGTATGCCTCATATATGGGACATGTATGCCACTTATAATGGACATGTCTGCAACATATATGGGACACATGCCACTCATAATAAACATGTATGCCACATATATAAAACATGTATGCCTCATATATGGGACATGTATGCCTCATATATGGGACACGTATGCCACTTATAATGGACATTTATGCCACAAATATAAGACATATATGTCTCATGTTCAATTTATTAATTTTTATTAATATACAGTTAAATAACTTTTAATCTAGATGCCATTCTGAAATTATTTACAAAAAAATGTTTGTATCATTCTACATTTGAACTCGAGCTTCCAACGTGTTGCTGAGCTTCCAGTACTGTAATAATATCGGGCCAATTATAATAATATTTGTGATTTCCATCTGGGTAGTCACGCGTTTCCCACCACTCTAACACTGGTGCCAATGTATGAGGGGGCGTAGTCTAATCGACGGCGTAGAGTAGTGGTAGGGGGCGACACCGGTGATTGCAAGGTAACGAGTTCTTTTCCTCGATAATGACATTTTTTTACTATCTTTTTGAAGTATTATATCATATTATAAGAAATACTATAAATGTGTACATATTCCCAAATTACTATAAAATATAGCAACAACTACTAATAAATTAGTGTAGATACAACATATATGTATATGTTATATATCTTCGCAAGTAAATGTACGTGTGGAGATTGATATGGTTATATTACATGTGCACTCATGAGTATACGGGAAAAAATAATTCTGTTTCACTAACATGAATAATTATGTCGTTATTTTCATGCTATATAAGCAGTACCACTTGGTTTTAAAACGTGAAAAATCTCTTACGTTTAATTGTCAGTTTGTAACAGCGAAAAAAAGTATTTGGGATACATTGCAATGAAAAAATATATTTAAAATCGTAGGAATATAATGTGAGTGCATGAATATTTAGTATACTCTATTAACATTAATTTCATGCTGTCACTCATATTCATTTTGATGGACCAAAATAACGACGGTTGCGCCATTACATGGAAAAAAATGAAAGCATTATGACAGCCATGCTTATATTATTGTAGTATTACGATTAAGATTAATAAAAGTACATTGTAAATAAAATTTACATTAAACTTTCGGTACAAGTTTGCTGCGTTAATCTTACTACTTTAAATAGAAAATATGTGCAGACTTGTAAACTTGTATTATAAAAGCGACGACAGTGGCGCCACTAAACAATCACGTGTCTTGTTACACGGATAATAAGAATACATTATAATTTAAAAACTAGTGCATACCAAGTTTTAGTAATTTTTTTTTGATATATATTACTTTATTATTATAACATTTATATAAATAAAATAAAAAGTTATAATAATATATTATTATTTTTTGATAAGTTACCATATTTTGAGGAACAGATTTATAGATCCCTTATAAAAATGAAACATATATGATCCATATATGATCCATATATATTTTAACAATTTCATATAAGGAAATAAAAAATTCATATATGGAAGTATATGTTTTTCCTTAATCTATATAAGACCATATATGGTAGATATATGGTAATAATCGATTTCCATATAAGGGAGTTATTAAATGCATATATGGCTAGAATATTGTATCAATTATTGCCATATATGGATTTAGGAAAAATATATCTGTCCATACATGAATTTTTTCCTCATTTTTTTTCCTTATTTATCTTCCCTATATCCCATATATAATTTTCTTATTCGAAATTGTTAAAACATATATGGACCATATATGTTTAATTTTGACTAAAGATGCTTAGATTTTGACTGTTAACCTGCTAAATATTAATGTACAAGCAAAGCTTTTGTTTAAATGGCATACATCAAGCTATTAAATAAATAATTATGTTGGTTAACTTAATCTATGAAACATAACACGTATACATACTCGTCAAATAAGCAGAATTTCAATACAATTCAGACCAAAAAATCAATCTAGTCTGTTTATTTTCATAAATTGGTATTTGCATTTTAACAACTAGAGGTCACTTTGTCAAACCCAGCTATGAAATAGTTTAATAAAATTTTATAAGGCTAATGTACAATTTCAATGAGTTGTACATATGTTATATATATTGGCCATACATGCAACATGTATGGCAGACATATATATCGCATATATAAATTTTAATCTGGGTAAATAATAACATTATTTATCTGGGTAAATAATAACATATAAACAATAACAACATATATACCCTAGTAGAAATGAAATATATACTGATGTATATGTTTTATCTTAATCCATATATGGCTATATATAGATATACATGACCGATACATAGCAATAATTGATATAACATTCTAGCCATATATGCTTTTAATAATTTCCTCATATTGAAACCAGTTATTAGAATATATCAACTATATGTGACTACATATGTATTATGAAAAAACGTATATGTCCATATATGTTTTATTTTTTTTAAGGTATATATATATATATATATATATATATATATATACACGGAAAAAACTGACGAATGAAAAATTACAACGTTTCCTATCATTCTTGTCACGTTAAAGGCACGTTGTAAAAGTTGGTTATTCACGTTGCATTTGTTTAATATCACTTACATGTTGTACATTATACATGCGTAATCATAGAATTTGAATTGCAAGGTAATGAAATTTTGTATTTTGTCATAGTTAATTTTACAACGTGACATTTTTAAATTTTATAACAGTATACAATCATGTAATACCGTTACAAAAATAATTATAAATAAATTTCCCTCAATTTTTTTTTCTATACTTTAACCTGATCTGATAGATAAACACATGTATTTTGTACGTATATCTACGTAAATTCTATTTGAATACATTGTATTCAAATTAAACACATACGAATATTTTGTAAGAGAACTTATATATATATAATTATAA
>JABFPN010005887.1:0-12358 GCA_022817305.1 Leptoteleia sp. ZL-2020
TTTAAAATTATGTATTTAATTAATATAAAAAGAATACTTTAATAATCAGCTTACTTTTTTTATTTTAAAATGAAATATCATTAGAGGAATTTAATTTTATTTTAAGCAGATCATTTTTAAGAGTGTAACTCTTACTATTTTATTTTTCTCAGTGTAATACTTCTTGTCACATTGTCGAGCATTATTTTATACAGGAACACATAGAATCCGGGATTACTCTATTATTTTTCTCAGTGTATATAGTATAACAATGCTAAAGTACAAGATCTATAAATTTTATTAACGTCCAATATAGTATAGTAAAAATATAGTAGGACACATACTAATTATCTCGAAGCTTGCCAAATAATAACAATTACCAAAATAATTCCACGTCATTTATAAAGAATAGTAACTTATATTCTATCCCATTTCTGGGCATAATATAAAACCAAACACTCAGATCGGTTATTATTAATTTCTGAATCCATTAAACGACGTAGAAGACTCGACGAAAACTCGACGACTGTCCCGTCGTAAAATCAAAATTGAACGTCAAAATTGGCGACGCAATTAAATCGCGGTGCCGTAAAAGTCGTCTTTCGCAAAATGTAATTTACTAAAAAAAAAAAAAAAAAGAAAAAAAGAGTAGCCAGTCGAAAATGAAATTTCGAAGCAGATGGATCGTCATTCAAGGTTGAACCGGGCAGCTCGCGCGGCGTCGTCTGGCAAGCGCTACCGGGACCAGCTCGGAGTCTGCGACACTGCGGCAGATACGTGTCATGTGTGACGCACGCCATCCAAGTGTGTGTACCCCGCACACACACACACACACACTCGAGTATACCGCTCGATGCTACGTGACCCAACGAGGATAACTAGTTGCTCAAAGTAGGATCGATTTGGGTCGTGCGCCGCATACACGATAATTCGAATGAAATAATATGTATTTGTAATGAGCGAAGTTTGCACGTAAATTGTCATCAAACGTGTCCCCCGTCGAAATGTCGGAGCGCTCCGGATGAAAACTTAAAATTCGCCAAATTTTCAATTCAATCGGCGACGTATATCTCCCCGTCCTTCTTTGTCCCTGGGAAAATTTGTAAATTAAAATTTAAGCGCTTCAATCAATTCTTCGACTGTTATTTTCCTCGTCTATTTATCGTCTTCTAATCTTATCCGGCCGTTCACTTTTTTTTCTTTTTTTTTTTTTTTTTTTTTTACTACAGCATACACATTTGCACACACCGAAAACAGTTAATCGCATGCAATGAAAGTAAATGAAATACGGTGCAAAATTGCTCGAATTTTCGTGCGAATTTTTTTAACAAGACAATGACGCAATTTTATAGGAAAAGTATTTGTTCTGTCGACTTTTTTCGGTTCAGACGGTAATAGCCGTCTAAAAGTGATTACTGTTGATAGCAGATACAAACCGAGCATCGTGTTTTCACAAAGTTAATCTTGAAAACATTATTTTTCCCCGTCTTTATTGTCAAATTTCTTTTGATAATCTCCGTGAGGTGAGGGAAAGAAGAAAAAAATAGATTTTTTTCTCTATTGCTCGATTAAAGATTTCAATATTGTATTGAATTGTACATTATTAATCAAACATTGACGTTATATCAAAGATTTGCATACTTGATCATGTCATAGTTCATATTTATGACTACTGTATAAATTAATTAAATTCGCGTTAATAAATAAGTTATTCATAACCGTTTTGTCTCACACATTTTATATGTACGTCAAATTTCTCATTACAGTTATCTGCCGTTTTCTATCCTTGTCCAATCAGTTAATTTTATTATGAATTGTAAGATTTACATGATTTCTTTTTAGTGTAATATTATTGTCTGATTTATAGTATAATTAGATAATTTTGTATTTATATTTCTAATGTTAATTTATTATTGGATGCAATGTAGTATTACTTTTAACATCATGGGTATTTAGTAGGCCTATCAAATGTTCGAACAATTCATGAACTGTTTGAACAATTCAGATGTTCGAACAGTAATATATAATTAATGAAAAATATTTTTATATAATATATTATATATATTATTTTTTTTAAGTTTTAAATGAATATTAGTGGTTCACAGAGTACATGATCTGTAGCCATAAACACACCAAAAAAAAAAAAGAAAAACTTAAATGAATGTGACAAATGGAAGACAACGATTCTGTAATTATATAACAAGGTATCTATAATTATTTTGTTCACAATATATATAACATTAATTACTTATATGTGTGTATATATATATAATTTTATTTATTATATCAACATATATAAAAATATTTTTGATTAATTATCCATATATTACTGTTCGAACGCGTTCATTGACAGGCCTAGTATTTAGCAAAAACCAGAAAATGCATAGTAATATTAGACTACAAATGTAACTTTTTATCATTTATACTTCTATTAGTAGCTTACATCGAATAGCTGTTTAAAAATGCTTTTTAAGTTAAACACTATTTGAACTTGTTTTCATTAATTTAAAAACTGTACAAATATTTTTATTAAAAATATATGTATATATTTTTAGAATCTTTTTGTTCATTATTAATCAATTTCCCACATTGATTTTTAACGCCGAATTACAAACTTTTGTTTTCCATATAAAGGTTAAATTTTCAACTCAAACTGTTCCTGCAAGGCAACGTGCATAATGCCGTGAAAAAATTCGAACAATGGCCTGTAGAAACTTTTGTGATGCGTGGATCAAGAAACCCTTTTAGCTAAATATAGTAAACACATACCTTTCAAAAAATGAAAAAAAATCAATTTTTTAAAAATTATAGACGAGAACCTCCCCTAGTGTAAAATGTTCAATTTTATGATGTGTAATTACTTAACTTTTGGAAGTTGTTTTCCTAGTGGAAAAAAACGATTTCCAAAAGTTGAACTGTATTACATGATGAAAATACTGTTTTTATAGTGGTGTAGTTTTTCCCGAGTTAAAAGAATGGTATAATATCGTTTTAAATTTTTTAATATTAATTCATTTAATAAAAATAAATTAAAACGCCTTAACTCTGTGACTATAGCACTGCGATTTCTCATTAAATCATAATGGGGGTGTTCAAACTTTAGAATCCGAAGCAGTGGTAATCAGCTTAAAGAATTGTAATCTCATGTTTTGAAAATCATGTAATCTTGTAACTGCATTTTAATAACATTAATACCAGCTACCGTGAAAAATATAGGATTATATTTTTATTCGTCAATACCAGCTACCGTGAAAAAAAATAGGATATATATTTTTAAAATTTTTATGATCTGTTAAACTCATGAAAACTCCCGTTAAGTGTTAAAGGCGTGATAAAATAGTGTATTAACAATATTATATTTTTTATTATAGTAATAAATTAAAACATTCACGTTGTACGTATATTCTTTTTATTTATCAACATTTGATTTACATATATTACAGTTAAAAAAATGTACGTTACTTAGCGTTTATGTACACATTAATATGAACATCAGATGCAGTTCAAATAAGCATACACTTGAAACCGTTACACTTAATTATACAAATTTATTTTCAATCTTACATTACTTAACGAGGAAATAAGTGATTTTAAGTTGGTAACCCTGGTTAAATGCAAAGGACTACCATCTTAAATATATTGATTTCCGATTTGAGTACGGTATCTTATTTGACAAAATAACAGAACACGTTGGTAGGCCTGAGGGGCTACCAAAGCATTTCATTATTAAGTTTCAATTAAATTCAAACTTTTGCTAGAAACTTTGCATTATTATTCATTCGAGATTTTTAATTTTCATTTTAAAATCTATGAACAAGACAGTACATTTTTAATAATTATCATAATATCAAATGGATATATTTATTTAAATGATAAATTTTGAAGGCGAATCAATGATTCATGCAAAGCACCAGTTTCTGCATTTGTCTTTACTAACTATGAGTTCCACATATTCACCCATGAAAAGTAAACGAAAATGAATATGGATAATCTAACATTACAAAACTATTATTAATAAATACAAAATATTTATATAATATCTTAAAATATATCTCGCACCTTAAATAGGATATACATTATATCAAAATTTATTATGTCTTCCTTTTTTTTAAATATTCTTATATTTGTCATAAAACCGCACAAAATATTTCATGATTTATTATTGTTCGTGCTTGTAAAATAATGTTATAAAATATTTGTAAACATTCCTGATAAACTTCAGGAGTACAAAAGTTTTATAAAAATATAATATTTCCAATAAAATGTATAAAAATTCAACTAATTATAATGTTGCCACTTCTTTTCATACTAAACATTACTATCAGACAAAACAAAAAGAATTAATATATTCAACGCATTTGTGAGCTAATACAAAATGTAATAAATTTACTATTATTAATTATGAAATGGTTAAAATCGAGTGCTTCTTCACCAAGATACAATTCTAAAATATTACAAAGTTTTCTATATATTTTTTAACTGCATTTATTGTACTGACGTATGGGATATAAGGAGATATAAGGAGAACCTTAAAGTCATTGATATGATACTGAGCGAGATTGAATCATGATATGAATTAATTTTGATCAACGGTCAACGGTAGTATATGCAGAATTGAAACATGTACGATTGACGATTATATATATATAAATTTATAATATTTAATTAGACCAAATCATTTATTTATTCATTTACTTTAGACAAGTCCCATAAATTGGGGGCACAAGGCCGAGATTAACGCACAGAAAACTTACAGAAATTCTGAAGGAAAAAGGATAATCAACGTAAGGCAATAAGGCTGAATTCAATTCTCCATAGAAGCATAGGAATGCCAGCCTTTGAGGATTTGCTTGGAATTTATCTACTTTTGCAAAAAAGACTATAACTAAAGATTTGCAGAATAAATTGATGAACAATTTTTCAGTGGAAGGAGAGGGAAAGCTGCGTTGGGGTATCAAAAAGTTCCGAGAGAAGATAAACGAATCTACGATAAAAGAAAAAAAAGGCACACAAATACACAATCAGAGATCTGGTACTTATCTACAGAACTCAGTCTGTACCAAGCTTAAAGCTACGCTTTAAATTTGTAGGACCTTACGAGATAGTTAAAATTTTCGAAAAAGAACGTTATAAAGTTTTCAGAATAGGTAAAGGAGTGTATCCTGTAATTACAACATCAGTTGTTTCTGTTGAACTATACAAAGAAGAGCATGAGTGTAATTCGGAAAAAGTTAAAACAATGTAATTTTTTATTTTGAAAAGAAAAAAACATTCCAAGGCGAATGTATGTCAGAATAGCCGAATGGATATGAGGAAACCTCAAAGTTATATTGAGTGCGAATGAACCATCATCTCAATTAATTTTGAATAAGTGGTCAGTAAATTTTGATAAACGGTAGTATATGCTCAGTTGAAACTTTACGATTAACAATCAAATATATATTTCATTCAAATGAATGTCTAACATTTAATTAATTTATTATATTTATTTATTCATTTACTTTCAAAAATCCCACAATAGTAATAATTTTAAACTTGTCTCTGTTGGTGAAAATACACAATAAAAATGGTTGATTTCAATGGAAATAACCATTCTATCTTTTTATAAAAATTAATGTACAATTAAATGTAAATGTACGAGTTTAAACTCTTAACAAACCAAAATGCTGAGAGATACATTGTATGCATTGTACAGAAATTAAATCCCAGTTTGTATAAATGCAAATTATAAATTAAAAATTAAAATCAGTGAAGGTATTCATGGGGTGCTTATCTTAGCTCTGAGCAGCGCACTGAGCAATGCTCAAACTGTTCTCATTGGTTCATTCATTTGGTATTAACTAATAATAAAATAAAGTAACCAATGAGAACAATTTGAGCACTGCTCAGAGCAGTGCACAGAAAACTATAAGCATCCATGGTATATAGCGTTTGAGTTAATTTTCGAAAAATTAACACAATGTTCTTAATTTTGTTGCTAAATAAATATAATACACTAAAATTATTTCTTTTCCTTTTCCTTCAATCATTTTAAATTAAATATTCGCATTAAATTCAATTAAAATAGGCAAATATTACTTTTACAAATTATGCACCATTAAGGTGATTCTTCAGTACATATCAAAAACGGCGTCCGGTACACAAGATTAATTAGTGAACAGACTTTAACCAAAATTTGACATAATGTAATGTAAAAATGGGAGAATCGTTGGGTACATTTTATTTGTTAAAATGTAGCTTTAATTTTGCAAAATTAATAGATATATCGCGGTACAAAGAAAGACGTGACAGCAGACACATTTCAAAAGACGATAATTAATAAAAAATTAAGTTAGCTTTGACACATAAAATAACCCAAAGATTTTCTCACTTTTACCTAACAACCTGCCAAATTTTGGTGCAATTCTATTCACTACTCCAGCCTGGGTACCGGAAAGTGTTTTTGACACGTGACCCATTGAAGAATCACCTTAACCCTTCAACACCTTTAAAAGAATGTCAAACCAAATATAACCACTTTAAAAACTAGAAGTAAAAATGTTATTTCTGAACAGATTTCAATAATATTTCAAAAGGTTTATTCTACTAATGTGAAAATATCGTGTTATCAATTTTTTTTCCTTTTTCAACAACCCAAAAAAATTATGATTTAATAAAAATTATATTATAAAATATTATATTATTATAAAATATATCAACTTCAATGTTTTTAGTAAAATACAGATTTCATAAAAATATATAACGTCCCAGCGTTAGAGTTAATCTGGTTCTAATTTTTATATGTAATTATATATTTATATGTAAAATGAAGACATTTAATAATACAATTTCATATGAGTTATGGTAACATGATGAACAAATTATAAACAGAAATGTGAGTATTAATGCATAAACAAATTATGTATATGGACAGGAAAACTTATATTTATATATTGATTTGATTATTACTGAAATTAATCATTATGTAACAATTAAACAATCATTAAGAGATATTGAAATTGAGCAATTTATTTCATGTGGCAAAATTAAATTTTACTCTGCAATATAACTTTTCCACCTAATATGTGATCAGTTAAAAAATACATGCGATACTTATCAGTTTATATTAATAATATTTCATTTACAGAAAAGATATAAATATCATATTATATTGAGATACAAAAATGTGTAAAATTTACAAAACATATAAAAATAATCGTTCAACTTTTTATTACATATTCAAAGTATTTCCATTTTATCACAGTTTCCTCGCAATAACGGAGTCTGTTCCACAGAATAGGTGGAGTGGTTACACTGCATAGTTATCTAGTATTTTTGTTAATTATATTGATAAAAGAGATAATGTGCATTTTATATTTCTACAGCTAAGTTGCAAATTAAAATGTAACTTAATAAATTCTATGAAAAAAAATATTACATTTACATGCAATATTTTTTATTTTTTTTTAATTAATGTTCAATTTTATAGGAAGATAAGTAGTTAAATTATTTATACATAATTACCATAAAAATACTCTTTTTAGCATACAAAATAAATAGCTCGAGGTCTACCTTTGCACGCAAGAGTCAGATCCAAAACTTATGCAAAATTCTGAATTGACAATATTGCATTGAAAATCTTATCTGCCTATTACATTCAGAGAAAAGTACGTGATCGACGTAGCTGTAAATAATTGTACCATTAATTTTGAAAGTGGTCCATTTTCTAACACTTTTCAGAATGTACATTTTTTAAAGCGTTACACCAAATTAATCGCAAATTACATGATATCTCAATTTTCATTAAAAATGGACTTACACCACTTTCAATATTAATGGCCCAATTTTTGGTTACAATAACCATAAATGTATATTGCCAAACATTACGATTATTGTTAACCATAGTCGTAGTTAAAAAAAAATACAAGCTGTCCTCAAAACTGTTATACTTTTCCCGAGTTCATATAAAATTCTCTAATTGTACGGTTTTATAAAACTTGTGTAAAAAACTAAATTATATGTTATACGTATCACACATTTCATCATAAAAATTATTCTTAGTATAATTCATTATTTTATCATTGTTCCCTTATCTTCATCTTTGATATATCCTTTTCTTTTTTTAATCAATATTGAAAAGAAAATGTTTAATTTCAGTTTTTATCCATTCAGTGATCAGTATTGAACTGTTTTATAATTACTTCACTTTTAATACTACCCAGTAAATGAAAAAATATTAAAAATTATTCAAATGCACAAATCTTTATTGAAACTTATTTTATCACTTTAAAAAGTTTCAAAAATAAATTATTAAGAATTTTAGAAATATGACACTGATTAAAAAGTTTTAATACACGTTTGTGCATTTGAATAATTTTTAACAATTTCTCATTTATTGGGTAGAAAGCCAAAAATAAAAATGGATGTCTTTCATCCATTCAGGATGCTTTTTATCTTATTAATGTCTTGAAAATATACAGTCTTTCTAGTGTTAAAACAATATCATTCAAAACAAATTATATTTGATATGATAATCCTATGTTATACAAGCTACAACCGTCTTTTTCACAGCATCACGTGCATATTTTATGTATGACAAAGAGTACCATGTCATTGCCAAAAATTGGAAAATAGTGAATAATAATGTAAGACCAGCATTCTTAAGCTGAAAGAGTTGAAAATTATTATCATTATTAAAATATAATATTTATCCACATTTAATTACAGTTACATTAAAAGTAATAAAATTTGTAATCAACAAATTTGAAGCTTTTACTTACATACAAGGCTGCAACCAATGTCATAATTATAGATATTATTACCAAAATTGTGGCAATATATCTAGTAGAGGCAAACATACGTTTTATTTGAT
Organism: Leptoteleia sp. ZL-2020; assembly: GCA_022817305.1. Lineage (NCBI taxonomy): Eukaryota > Metazoa > Arthropoda > Insecta > Hymenoptera > Scelionidae > Leptoteleia > Leptoteleia sp. ZL-2020. The sequence continues at coordinate 8,831 of JABFPN010005887.1, forward strand.
TCACTGGTCCCATCAAGAAACAAGTACTAAAACAGTCGTAATATTTTACAAATTCATCGAATTATTGAAAGTCATATACATACGTACATATATATATATATATATATATATATATAAATAATATTTGTAAATGTACATTGTTATAATTAATAACATTTTTTATGGAGAAATAGAAAACAGTGCAGAAGGGCAATTTAATCAATTAAAAATATTTGTGTATATTTTGAAAAACAGTAGTAAAAAATAGTATATTACTCCACGAGGAAAAAAGTGGTTTTAACCCTTTACCCGACGGGACATATATGTCCCGGCAACATTTACGACTATTTAAAAAAGTACTATATTTCTGATTGACTTTATATTGGTTCTGCATGATTCTTTAGGGTTAGATGTATCAGTTGAATACACACAGATGGTTCTCTACGTTCACATCGCTTAATTTCAATCAACTGTTTTGACATTGCACATAGGTTACAAAAAAATTGATTATGTCGACTTAAAATTGTGACGGTTAACTAATAGTTTTGTTTTGTAATACAAAATAAACGGTCTTTTTGTTTTTGCAACTGAACTAGAAATCAATAAATATTTATGATTTGAATAAAATATACTTTTCATTTTCTAATATTAAAAAAAAAAAATTATTAATTAACCCTCTTTCAATTCAAGCCATCTCACAAAAAAAGCCATAATTATTTGGTAAAATATCGATAAATTGGAATGTGACCTGAAAGTTACACGGACCCATAGAGGGTTCATATTTTGTCTTGATTTTGAATAGGTGATGTTCTGAGCTAGATTCAAGGTCAGTTCTAACAAAAAAAATTATTTTCAATTTTTTACTATTTTTGGGCATTAAAGAGTTAAATTGGTAACTCAAGCCAAAGCCGAAGGGTTACCAACTTAAAACCATTTTTGTTCGAGTTGAGTATGATATTTTACTCACCGTGAAAATAAAATATGTTGGTAGCCCTGTGGACTACCAATACATTTTGTTTTTTGGGGAGTAAAAACAATGTTAATTAAAAATTATTAAACGTTTTTTTTTTTTATAAATCATAGAATGTAGACCTTCATTTTAGTCTGCACAAATTATAATATTTACTATAATTTTTTTTCCTTTGTTATTTACCTTGCCATTGAAATTAAGGTTCCTAAAGTATAAAAAACTGCAAACATTTTAATTCCTCCCAAGAAGAATGCAAACGAACCAAGAAATGAAAGTAAAATTCCAATTACAAAACATATTGCAAAACCTTTTATTCTGGTTGACCAGGAAAGACTATTATTGTCCATGACCTGAAACAATTAATAGTGGTAACATTAAAGATAAAATATTATTATTTAAATGTATTAATTAAGGTATCTAGATTGATTAAGGTTAATATTAAGTTTTTAATCATCTATATTTAAGGTTATTATACACTTCAGTGTATTTACATGTTGCAAATGCCATCCAATACCCTGGGATAAATCACTGTCAGAATAGCACCAAAATTTAATAGAATGTAAAAGTAATGTAAAAGTGAGAGAAAGGTCTTCTAATACATTTTGTTTACCAAATTCTAACTCCATTTTCTATAAATTATTGTTGTTTTTAAATCTATCTGCTGTCATTTCTTTAAATTTAATAAATTTGCAAAATTACAATTGCACTTTTGACAAATAAAATATATTGTTGATGACCCTTTCACTTTTAATGTCAAACTTTGGTTTAATTCTGCTCACTAATTAATCGTAGACAGCGCTTTTGATGTGCACCAAAAAATCACCTTAATTATATCTAAAAATAAGTTTAAAGTTTATTGTATTTATTTACAATATTTTAAGTTCATTGACAATGTACAATTAAATGAAATGAAAAAAAAAATTACAAACTTATGCTTGAATTATAAACTTACCACAAAATCCATATCAGACTTTTGCATTTTAAACAGAAATTCAAAATATTATAATATAAATATTATAATCAATGATAATAATTATTTACCTGCGTAATAATGCCACTTTCCTCATCCGACTGATCATTTCCATTTAATGCTCTTCTCAGTTTATCCATATTTAATATGTTAAAAAATATAACCTTGAAATATTCAGCCTACAAAAATCAATTTTATTACTTTTTATATGCACAAATACAACCATTAAACACTTAACATCTTTAAATTATTCAATACTGAAATTATTTAATTTTGTTGTATTCAATATTATTTTCTTTATATAACTTTGAAACAGTTAAATATATGCTTTTAACGTGACAATAAATGAACCCATTATATAACAATTACAAAGCACAATAAATATATTTTAATGGAACATTTATTGACAAAATAGTTTTTCAAAATAAAGTTCAACATTTTTTGTCCCTTAAGGTATACTCCTTGGCCAACTGAAAATGAACAAAACCTCCTCAACATATCTTTAAATATATTGTAAAATAAAAATTAATTTAAGAAAAACACACCATATATCAACAGTTAAACAAGTTTAGAATATTTTAAATTAATTTTTACGTATTGCAACTCTTCTCAAAAAGATATCTTTGAGAAATGGTTTTAACTATTTATATGTTAGATTCAAATCTATTTTCAAAAAAATGCTCTCTAAGAAGTGTTTCAATATGTAAAAACTAATTTAACAAATTCTAAACTAGTTTAATTGTTGACGTACATTGTGTTTTTCTCAAATTCATTTTTATTTTACAATATTTTTAAACATATGCATGATTAAGGAGGTTATGTTCATTCTAAGTTGACCATCAAGTAATATTTCACCTTAAAGTGGTTTCACCTTTCTTGAAGAATACAAATATAAACATATAATATTTATTTATGTTTTATCAACTTGAGTATGTAACATTTTTATAGAAAATCTTTCTTATGCTAAGCGTTTTTGTTATGATAAAGGTTAGACAATAATATATATTTATATTTTGAGCAAATTAATCATCATTTTTACGGCTGGAGTATTATCCTGCTCACTACAGAATTGTGTATTCAAATAAAATATAAGTTTCACTTTTAATCGTTTCAACTGAATCACTGCACATTATAAAAATTACCTAAATAAGGAAACTGAATAATAAGTACTCACAAAAACGAACACAAACAAATAATAAATTCAAACACATCTGACATCACTCCAAATATTGTTGTGATGACATTATTATCCCGAGCAGTGATGAGATATCTGGCACACGGCCTGCACTTGAAGTTAGTAATGAAGCGTTCAACAAAACTATTTTCGTTCTCTCTCGCACAATACTTTCTTTGTCGTTCACGTTGTTATAATATTTTTGAAGGTGAAATTGCAGTGGTATAGTCACGGAGTTAGGGTGTTTTAATTTATTTTTATTAAGGTGATGTTTAAGGTCTGCTGTCACGGAGTTAGTGCCTTTTATAATCAAAATTTAATTATTTAATATTTTATGATATACAGACCAGAGCGCCATTCTGGGGACACGGGAGTGTGATTTGGTTCAAAAAAATATGTACACTGATGAATATTCTCAAAGAATAGTGATTTTTA
>JABFPN010005888.1:0-12353 GCA_022817305.1 Leptoteleia sp. ZL-2020
TGTCGATACTGTCAGAGTTATGAGCGATACAGTGCGCCCAACTCTACCCAGACGCGCTCCCAGGACCGTTTAGTTTTTTGGCCATATCTTTTGAACGGTAAGAGAGCGACCTTTAATTCTTTTTTTAGTGCAATCAGCGTTAAAAAACGCATCGATTTCACTTATAAAAAACCCACCTTAGGGGGGGGGGTAGTATTGTATACAATTACCTTTTATGTTAGTTAGTACATATATAAACTTTTATTCAAATTGTACTATGTTTGAATTGAAATTATAATTTTACATTTTTATTCAGCTTATCATTGAGTTAATGATATACAATGAACTTATAAATATATTATATAATGAAAAGTATACACTGAAACATTATATTTGTTATATAGTATTATAATGTGAATAACTATCTTTGTAATATTTTATATCATATATAATATTTGTTACAGCAATACAATTAATGATTAAACATTTAATTTTTTAAGAGCATCATTTACTTCACTATTAACTTCTATAAGTTTTTTCCATTGTTGAACAGTGAGAAAAATGCCTGAAAAGAAAATTTTTAATTTATTAAAAAGTTCAAAGTAGACTGAAAATTAATTATTTACAGTTATAAGCAGATTTAATAAGAATCTTGTCTCTTGTATTTTTGTTTTTATTTTTATTGGGTGAAAAAAGGGGTTATGTGAAGAGAACTAAATTTAGAAATCTTTTATAATACATAGGAAGATTTTAAGTAGTTTCTTTAAGTAACATTTTTAGATTTATCATATTTATTTATTTAAGTAATTAATATAAATAAAACATTTAAAACAATATAAACTTTTATTGCTAAAAAGCCATGTATTTTTTACACCGCTGAAAAGTCACACATCCTGTTCTGAACTGAATATTTATTTAGCATAAAATTTTCATGTGAATTAAACACGACGTTTATATTAAACCCCAGAAATAGGACGGGGGTTTTGAAACCTCAAATAGAAACCCCATCATTTTTTTATTGCAGAATCAAATTCTGCACTTTCAAATACATAGGTTTTATTTGAAACATATAGTTTTGGTGCTGAAATTGCAAAAATTAAAATTATTTAAATTTTTTGTGAAATATATTTTGGATTTATACATGGTAAAATATACATTCAGAATGATGTTATTGAATGACACCATATATGTTTCTTTTTCATCTTTACCCTCCATTTTTCTAATAATGTCAAATAATGGATCGATAACTGTGTTATGCATAGAACTTGATTTTGATTATTCTATAATATTATAATGTTTATAAGTTGTTTTTAAGATACCTATAAATTGCTTATAACATAAGGTTATTTCATCAATTAATAATTAATAATTGCACATAACTGTATATATCAAACATTTTGTTGCTAATTTAAAAAACACCTTTTGGAGACATTGTTTATAATTTATGTATAATTTACAAATACTGCATTGATGCCATATAAAAACTTTATGGATTTTTATATTAAGAAATATTATTATTTAAACATAAACTTAGTCTTATTTGAAAAATTAATTATTTATCACATATAATGTTATTGTCTATATATTTATATAAGGTGTTTATAAAGTGTATATAAGTTGTTTAAAGTAGCAAAATTTATAATATAATAAATTATTAAGTCACTTTAATTTGTAAACATCTAACAAACAAGGGCACTTTGTTAGACACCTAAAGGAAAACATGCATTTGAAAATTCTTTTAATTAAAAATTGTTTGAAAATTTATATTTTACCTTTTTTTCCAGGTTTCAAATTACCAGAATCAGAATCCATATATTTTTCTCGAATATCGATATAAGTTTTGCCCTTAAAATCTTTGATTTCAACAAATCTATTCTGTCCCAACTCCCATGATTTTTCATCTTCTTTGTCTTCTTTCTTTAATTTTTTTGCTGTCTTCTCTTTCTGTTGGTTAATTCTTTTTTTCCCTTGCGATTCAGTCTATAAATAGTAGTGTTTACTAATTAAGCACTAATTTACTTTAAAATAATAAAATAAGTACAGTTTATTCTATAATATGAAAACAAGTAACTAATAAATGTAAAAGTTTAACATATATACAATAAAAACTGTTTAAATAAAGAAACAAATAAAAGCTGTATTGTAAATGCAGTTTTAAAAGTAATGGCGAATTCTGAAATTGACATTATATGTTGTGAGGATTTGTTTTTTTTTTCTTTATCATTTAATGTCAAGTTGAAAGAGAGAAATATGAAACATCAATAATAATATGTTCTGAAAATCATTTCCGAATACGCCAAAAAACATGATATTGTAAATGTAAACAATCCACAATGTTTACCTCACTACCGCTACTTGCACTCGAATCAGACGAGACAGATTCCTCTGAATCCGACATTTTAAGGATCGATCTTAAAAAAATATGGAATAATTAAAAATGTTTAAAATTAGCAATAAACAAGTCGAGACTAAAGCTAATGGAAATAACAAAATTTTGCAAAAATTTTCCCACGATTATTTGAACGTACTCATAGTTTTGATTGTAATACAAATACGTTCATATATATGTTAACTAACGTAAACAGATTAAACGTGTTCAAAAAATTAATAATTTCATGATTTAATGAATTTATAATATACTTCTATACGTTTAATCAAATGTACTTACAATTGCAATTTTGCAAAGCAAAGCTCTGAAGTTCGACCTACGCCAATGGAACCAATGACGAAACAATGATATAGAGGCGTTCTGCCCTAAATGTATGATAAAGTCCACGTAAGCCAACCCTATAATTTTAACCGCAGATTTATAGTTTTTGCAAATTTCTTAGTTCTTCGTTTTGGCCTCCAAATTTACAGTTTTTTTTTAGTTTAAACTGGTACTATTGATTGTTTTAATATTTTAATAATTTTATAATTGTTATTTAATAATATTAATTGTTCACCCGTGGAAAAGAATGCCGAAAAATTCTGAAAAACGCTGAAAAACCGCTAAAATTGGGAATTTATGTTATTATTACTGTTATTATATTATTGTTATAATGTTTTAATAATACTGATTATTATGTTATATTCCTCAAGTTTATTTTGTTGTACTAATTAGAAATTTGATAATCACAACACTTATATTATTTGTAATTTTTCCCTATACGTGTTTTAATTATTTCTAACTTATAATGTTACAAGAGCAAAAGCTGTAAATTTACTGTCTTTTACCTCACATTTACAGTTTTCTATAGTTCTTTTTTAAACTTATGTAGTTTAACTCTAGGATGGGGTTATTAAACGTATGAGGTTTTACTCTAGGATAGGGATCTGATATACGTTCTCTGTCTTAATACAAGAAGGATGCAAGATGATTTTTCCGAACTTTACTTTCATGGTATAATTAATACCAACATAAATCTTTTTAACTAGCGATCTGGGGGGCGAGCTTTCAATCGAACTGGGTGTACATCACGTGTTTTTAACTGTGATATTTTCTTTATAATTAAATATAAGTTTAATTTAGACTGAAAGTATTTGACATACTAATCACATATAATTAGCGGCTTTAATGGAGAATACTTATTACAAAAGCCAATAACCAACAGCAACAATAATATAAATATAAATTTATATAGGTTATACCACAAAGTGTCAACAATGTAAGTTTCATCAAGTATCCAGTATGTATTATTATTGCTTATTAACATTTGTTGTACAATAAACAAACAAAATTTCAAATGACGTATTATTTTACGTTAAATGTTTGATCTTAACATTTATTCATTGTAAATTATAAAGCAAGTTTAGAAGTGTAATTCAGTTAAAAGTTAAATATGGCTATTTAATTAAATTAAATTTTGATTTTATAACGTTGTGTTTACTTATAGATTTGTAAGAAATTATTTGTTTGAATTTTAATTACAAGCATTAGTATTTTAAAACGAATGTTATATCATTAAAAGTATTTAACAAATGTTTAAAATTTTAATTGAACAATTGCGTATTTTTTTCAGATTTTTACTACAAATTGAAGTACAATAAAAAGAATATCAAATGTCTGATTTTGGTAAAGCACAACTTCTTAAATATGGTTGGTCTGAAGGTAAAGTTTATAATAAAAGTTCTCTTATTTTAAGTATTGATATTCATTGCTCATAGGTAACATACAGAATTATAACAAAGTATAAAAAAAATTATCTTTTTTTAATTTTAATGGGACTTGGATACATGGAATTAAATTTTACTTAATTTAATTAATATTAATGTCAATAAATCTATATTTTGTTATGATTAAATGAAATCTTTGCAAAACTTATGGCTTTTTACTGTAATTTTTAAAATGTGTTTTGTTTTTTTATTTCTAATTGTTATTTTTTGAACATTTTAACAGTTTGGTCATTACTGGTTTAAACATTAAAATTAAGATTTTCATGAAATGGTTTTAATTTGTACAGGAAAAGGCCTCGGGAAAAATGGAAATGGAGTAGTTGAACCTATTAAAGCAAAAATAAAAAATAATACCGCTGGTATCGGTTTTAAAGATGTTCAAACTACATGGTTGGATGACTTTGTAAATGGGGCAAAAATTGAAGATTTTCATAAAACTTATGAAATAAATAAACCAAATTCAAAAAAACAGCCTCCTAATAAACCTTTTATAAAGTCATCTACGTTAGAAAATGGTGTCTTAATTGAAGATAAGAAAAACAGGCAAATATTTGAAAATTTAGAAAAGTCTAATAATGAAAACCATTTTCAAATATCAGATGAAGAACTCTTTAAAGCATGTGGAGGACGCACTTTACATAAAGGTGCTAGACATAATATTGGTATGAGTGGAAAACTAGCCAGAATTCAGCAAGCTGAAGAGGAACTTCTAGCTAAGCTAAAAGGAAATCTTAATGTAATTCAAGATAAATCTAAAGATGATGGAAAAGTTTCAAAACATAAAAAGAAAAGTAAAAAAAAGAATAAAACCAAAGAAAAGTAAAAATAAATTATGGTATTCATTTTTATCATCTTTCATTTCATTAACATAGGTTCAAAGAAAATAATATATGGTTATATTTTAAAATTGCTAATAATTAATATAAAATAAATTTCATTTTCACACATTTGTTTTTCTGGCACAGAAGTTTATTGCGCAACTGCAATACATGAATTCATTGTTTTAAATCTTATTTGGCACTTTTGGAAAGTCACATTTACAATTCAAATATTTGTATTTGAATTCATGTTTGAAAAGAAATAACAATAATAATGATTAACACATTCTTTAAAAATGCGTGTTCGAAAAAGATTCACAATAATAATTATTGTTGACGTTTCTGAACATGTGTTTGAATTCTTCAATGACAATATAAATATTTGCATTGTAAATGTGACTTTTCAAATAATTAGTTGAACATTAATTGAAGATAACTTAACAGTGGTTACTGTTTAGAAAAATATGAAATATATTCCATGTTAAAATATTTGAATGAAAAAGAATAGGAAAAATAATTAAATACAACAAATTGAGAGTGGAACTACATGAAAATATATTTTATTATGGATTTCAGTATATCGAATGAAAGATATATTAATTGTAATAATGTTGAGATAGCATAGTTTCAATAATTCTGTAAATGAATAGTTGACCACATGGATCAAAACTTTAATAACATTATGTAATTAGAGTTTTCACACCTTTTTAATTAGTGTAGATATGTGTAGTAATTATATTTTAATGAGATTTTAATATCGATGGTGTTTAACTTTTTTCCCCTTATTTGTTATTATTGCTTGAATAATATAACAATAAAGTATAAATTACTACTCTATAAACTAAATTTTATATAAATTTAATATATATTTAATGAAATAGAAAATGACATTATATATAAAATATCTTGTTTAAAAAAATAATATTATTACAAATTAATGAATCGTTTATCGTAATAGTAACAAGTTGTTGAATTATTTTTATTAATTAATACAATATTTAATTTAGAATTAAAATCAATACAATTTAACATTTGTTATGAAATAAACTAAATTTATCAGTTTTGTTTTCTTTTGTTAAATCTAATACAATTAACACAATTCTGATACCTAATAGTAATTATTTTTTTGTTTTTCATAGAAAATATCTAATTAATTTTTAAACAAGTCTATTATTACAATATTTTATTTAATTGTGCCTATTTAATTTTTATATTTTATATTATATAATTCATAATTATAAGATAAAATAGCTCATGTCAAACTTTCCAAATATTTTTTTTTATAAATCACATTTTATTCAGTCTCATTACACTTCATTATCCCAAAATTCCCTGTATATAAGCTGTAATAAACATGAGCTACTTAAAGCTGAAGTAGTGTAACTCATCATTGTTATTTTGAGTTTATCTTTTAATATGTTTGCTATAGGGATTCCCAGCATAAGGATAAACTTATACTGTTACCTATACAGTTGATATGCAAATTAGAAATTACACTATTTATGTCATTAACAAAATCCTACTTGCTGAATATGATATTGAGCTAACAAAAAACAAAAAACCGAGTTACACCATTTATGCTTTAAGGCTCATATAGCGAGTATAAAAACAAAATTTCCAGCATATATTTCAGGTTATAATTTTATGAATTTTTTAATATACTTCATTTCACTTAATTTCTCTTCTAATTAGTCCAATATAATCTTAGTTTTGAAAATGTGTATTCCAATTTTTTAAACTATTACATTTCAAAAACATACAGCATTATCATTGCAAATTGAAATTTAAAATATATTGGTATGTTGGGCCACTTTATATTGTTCAAACAAAGTTTTAAAATTTAATAATTTGTTTTAATCATCAATCTTTTTCTTGATTATAGTCAAAGTTATAGAACATGTAATGTGATAACAAACATAGATTACATTTCGTTGCCTAAAGAAGACATAAATATAATCAGACAATATTTTTAGATTAATAAATATTCTCGACAAGAGTTGTATAAAATTAATATACATGTCATTTAAAGTCAGCACGCTTGTTTTATAAAAAAAAAAGACATAAATTTTATGAATTATCTACAAAATTTTGTTCAATGTTTACATAATTTTTTAAAATTTTAACAGTGACATGCAAGTAAATGAATATGGAATTCATAGAATAAATTAAAAATTATTATTTTTAGTCACTCTGATAAAATTTATAATGAAGTCGCAAGATAGAATTGAAATCCTACATAATTACAATGATTAGAATATTAAAACTATTTGAACATTTAAATTTTCCTGATGCTGATTTTATAACATTTTCTCATTCATTATCATTTATACACTTAAAACTGTAAACACACAACATATCACACTTGTCATTGTTAAGCTTGTAAAATATATCATAAATTTGTCCAGAACAATAAAAACCAACAAAAATTATACTTTATTTAAATAAGTGTTTCCTCATTTTTGATTTGTTCTTTGTTGATTTTGAATATCAATTCCTACTTCAAACCATTGTTCATAAGGGTGTTTAAAAACCAAATTAGATATACAGAGTGGAAAACGATAGAGGAAGTGAGATTTATATCTATTATCGTGATTCTGCTTTTGTTTTCGGTGGTCTAAAAGCTTTGATTTTTTTTGCTTTTTTTTGTTTCGCAGCTCCTCCAGAACCCGATTGAAATGCTTTCCAACTGTCTACTCTAGATTGTCTTGATTCTTCAAAATTCCTTTGCCACTCACGTTCCATTGCCGCTTGAGCTTCAGCTGTTAATTCTTCTTCTCTTTTTCGTTTGCGTTGCTCAGCATCTCTAGTTGCTAATTCTCTTCTACAATTTTTTAAAAAAAGTTCTTTTATAATTTTCAAACAAGTCTAATATCAAGAGAATAAATAGTACACAAAGTTTAAATTTAAATTCTGATGAATTACTTCGCACTTAAACATGATAATTGTTTAAATTACCTTCTACGTTCCATATCAGCAAATAATTTCATTGTCATGACATACACAGCATGTCTATAACCCTTTTCAGTTTCTTCTTCTAAAATAGCTGATGAATCTGATTTTCCTTCTTTTTTTAATTTCTTTTTCTTTTCTGCTATCTGTAAATAGTTTTATGAATAAAGATTAAGTATGAATCACTTTTTTCATTCTTAAAAAGTAAAGCTCAATGTGAAGTTATAGTTCTTAGATAAAATGCACATGCACCTCCATCAAATATAAATGCCAAGAGAAAATTAATTTTTCATATGAACGGATTTTTAAGTAAAAAACCTTTAATAAATTAAATAATTTATTGTATTTATGAACAAAAATTATGTAACATTTATTCTAGTCATTTTTAAAAAGTATATAAGAAAATTTTCTGGAGAAAATATGTGAAAATATCTTTATTAAAAAGAGTGAGAATCAAGTGTAATAAGAGTTGATACTTAACTTATGTATTTGAAATTCGAGATGTTTTGAGAAGAAATTTGATGTATCTATTTTATTAAGCTTTGTAAAAAAATAATTTCTCTTATTGAATTATATCAAGTATAATATTTTATTTTTACTTACAATATGATCAGTTCTGGCTTTTGCTTCTTCAATAATGTCCATACATTTTGCACGGGTTTCTTCACATTCCAATGTTTTCCAGGCTTTATTGACAACTAATGAAAACAATTCTTAATAAAATTTCCATTTTATATTTATATAAATTTACAAATAAAGTCTATTGTATATAAATTAACTATTTATATATTTAAACTAATGTCCTTTATTATTATTTTATCAAACCTATATTTATAATTTCATTTGAATTAATTTTATACCTATGTATATGTATAAATATATATATACACATAAGTATTAATATTTTATATATATAATATTTAATATTTCTTAACTTACTTTCAAATGCTTGTTGGGCTCTATCTGCATCATCTTGATTTTTGTCCGGGTGAACCAATATAGACATCTGAAATGTAAAATGAATATAATTGTTTTTATATATCTCATAAAATTTGAATTTTATAATAATTTAATGTAAACTTTCACTATAATTTCATAATATTTGCTTCATTTGTCAAAAACACTGTCTGGTATCCAGGCTTAAGTAATGAGTAGAATTGAACCAAAATTTGGTAAGATGTTATGTAAAAGTGAGGGAATCATTGGATATACTTTATTTTTTATTAATTATCATCTTTTGACATTTGTCTGTAGTCACATCTTTCTTTGTACCACATTGCGTTTATTAAATTTCCAAAATTAAAATCACATTTTGACATATGAAGTATATACAACAATTCTCTGAATTTTGCATTGCATTGTCAAATTTTGGTTTAATTCCGTTCATTAATTAACCCTGGGTATCAGATGGTGTTTTTAATAGGCATTAATAAATCACCTTAATAATGCCTAATTCATCAATAATATTACCTAGAATGTTATACATTATAAGGGATAATAAATATGTAATCTTTATGAATAATTTTATATAATTATATAAATACTTGAAATAAAATGTTTTTTGTTATTTATTATTTTAGTTTACTTGAAGCTAAAGGTGAATATTATTGAACATTCAAAATAAAATATGATACTTACCCTTTTATACTTCTTTTTAACATCTTCGATAGATGCTTCAGGGTCAATTTGTAAAACTTCAAATGGATTTAAATTAAAATACGAAGATCCTGGGCGTAATAATCTATCAATTTGTTGTTTCGGCGTCAATACAGAATCCCTTTTCTCTATTTCTTTAACCTAAATAATTACAAATTAAATACATTTGAGGTTATGTTATATTTACAAAATTACTACTCCTCATTATTCGACTATTTATCTATTGTTTTTTAAGAAATATAATTAACTTTACAAATTTTTATTTAAAATCTCAATTAACTGTGTATTAAAACAAAATTTGATGCACAGTTAATTATATATAGATATATTTACAGTGTGACATTTCAATGATATTGAAAGAAACCAATTTTGGAATTAAAAGAATAGTACAATGTTTACAAAGAAGAGGAAAATTAAAAGAAACTTGTATCGTTATTTCAAAAAAATTGTTATAAACTTACCTCGGTGTAAAATTCGTTAAATTCGTCTTCTTTTTTCTCTGTATTAACATTTAACAAATTAGAGTTGGATGCAGCCATTTTGTTGGTACTCGAGGGTGCCGATAGAGTAATTGCTCGAACCAAACATGGGTTTGATTTGTTTGAACATTTGAAACTTTCGTGCAGATGGCGGCACATTGTTCTTTATGAAATAATATATTGGCGTATTCGGAAAATGACATTATAATATTTGGTGAGAATTTGTCTCTTTTCTTTTTCATTCAATGATAACATGAAAGAGAGAAATGAAACATCAATAATATTTTCTGAAAATCTTTTCCGAATACGCCATATGTTTAGCTTCATTTATTTATACATCTAAATATTTTTTTTTAAATCTGATCTACTGAGTAATTAGATTGGACCCATGATTACCCTTGTGGAAATTTATTGTCTGCAAAAGTCCGCAAAAGTCTGCAATCAAGTCCGAAAATGTCTGAAAAAGTTTCTCCAAACAGTCTACAAATGTCTGCAAAAATATCTGCAAAAGTCAGCAGTCTCAATTTTGATATCTTCTCAAACAGTTGCAGACTTTTTTAGACACCGCAAGAATTTTCTAAATAACTGAAAAATGTTCGCGTATATGCGAATTTTCGCATATATATTTTTTTTTTTTTTTTTTTTTTTAGAAAATTCTTGCTTGTGAGAATTGAGTATTTTCTAAAATCCTACATTATTGTCGATGAATATATTGAGAGTATTAAAAAATCAGTGAATCTACACAGAAAAAAAAAGAAGCGAAATATTATCATACTTATGGTAAGCCGGTCCTAGCGCGGGAATACATGTAAAATTACCATACTGTACAAGAAAAGTAATGAGAAAATGTTAAAAAACGTGATATAAGTATAGGATATGTAATTAGATTTATGTCATTTGTTTTTAAACAAAGTGATATATAGGTCAATAAAGCCGAATTAGGACAACGTTCTCATAAAGTATGGTTATCTCTGTGAATATTATTATGAATTTTGGAAATATTTCGCTTATTTTTTTTTCAGTGTAATTCAAGAACTTACCAGCATATGTATATATATATATATATATATTGTTTTTCTTTTAAGAAAAGTATTGTGAAGTAATAAAATAAGATTGTTGGCAAAAATTATGAAATAATTTAATAGATGTACTCGAATTTATGTTTTAGAAATCATCATCGACTGCGCTAACTTTCTTTCCTCTTGAACCTCCTCACAAAGGAGAAGGAAAGAGACGTAAAAGAATCCGCGAGCCGAGGAACTACCCCCGCACTTAGAGAGTTCTACTTCTCGGATGTTCCTTCCTAGTCCTTGCTTTACTGTCGGCCTTCGTCTTCCTACCACAATGCACCATTCTTCTCTTCGACATTGACTAACGATGTCTCATCCAACATCTACGTACACTCCTACATAAATCCAAATTTCCTAAGTATCTTTGCTACGTGTTTCGCGAACTGCACAAGAGAAATTTCGTCGCACAAACTATAGAATTCGTTATACAACCGCGTCCGAATAGTTTTCGTACCACCAGCATGCATTCCGATAAATTAGGTATGCCTTCTTCATCTTTTTATCTTACTCTATAGACATTGATTAATTTGGCCACTCGCATTAATTATCATACGATGAATTCTTATCATTTTCAATTTTTTTTTTTAAGAATCATTTTATGTACAACACAACTAAATTAATCTTCTTCTCTTTTTTTTTGCATTTTTTTTTTAAATATTGTTTATTATATTATAGGGAAATGAAAAAAGGCCGTCTTTCAAAAATGGAAAAATGAAAATCAATTTTAATGCAATTTCATTTAAATGACTTTTGCATTCAAGAATGCAGCATCGTTTACTATTTTTCAATTTCATGACTAAAAGCGTTACAGGAAAAAAGTGAAAAATTGGCAGATATTAGTATAGGGGAGAATGTAAATTTACGATTTTGCGTACCAATTTATAACAAAGTAAAAAGTTGTTGCAGTTTCACGAATCTTGTCAGTAAAGATTATTTATGGGGTGTCAGTACACTCAGAAAACTGTCTATTTAAGAGTAATAGAATATTCTTATATTAAATAGGATTTCCATTCATTATATGGACAAAACGAAATTCTATTTATAATAAGAATAAATAATTCTTATAAAGCATATACACTCGACGCTCCCATTTTCCACATTCTCATTTTCAACGTGCTCCCATTTTCAGCGAAATTTCTTCCCCATTTTCAGCGGAAATGTTCCATTTGTTTCGTTATTGAAACGCTATATCCGGTTCGCTGTTTAACCAATAATAACTGAATATCGATGGCGGGAAATTTAAACTT
>JABFPN010005889.1:0-12352 GCA_022817305.1 Leptoteleia sp. ZL-2020
ATCAAATTATACTCCCGTGTCAATATAATAGCGCTCTGGTCCGTAGATTATAAAATATAAATTAATTAAATTTTGATTATAAAACACACTAACTCCGTGACTGCAGGTCTTATACTTGCCCTTAAGCGAATTTCTTGACCGTGCTTTTTTATCACCTCGAAAACGCGTTCAAGAAATTCGCTTAAAATTGATGACAAACTTTCAGTTGCTTCAACGTTAAATAATCTCCCAAATTGAGAAAATGTGCTAAAACTAAATATATTAATTAATTCTTATATATTTTAATAAAAACAAAGAAAGCCCTAATCTAGTAATTAACGCTTACAGCATCGCGTTAAGGTAATGCAGTAAGTCTGCTGCCACGGAGTTAGTGTTTTTGTAATGATTATTCTGCAAATGCTGATTTGATGTTTGCAATTGATTTGATGTTTGCCACGGAGTTAGTGTTTTTGTAATGATTATTCTGCAAATGCTGATTTGATGTTTGCAATTGATTCAGCATATTTTTTAGACATGGGAAAATTGTATTCAATTAAAACGTCTGAATTATTAAATCAATTTTAAGCGAATTTAGGGACCGCGTTTTTTTAACACCTAAAAAACGCGGTCCCTAAATTTGCTGGAAACTAATGATAAAAATTCAGTTAGTCAGATTGAGAAAATGTGCTGAATCAACAACATCAATTAATTCTCGTTCATTTTATTAAAAACGAATAACACCCTAATCTAGTAATTAACGCTTACGGCATCATCTTAAAACGTTTGATGGGTCTGTTCTGAAGCAATGCGTTTGGACGAATTTGCTGATGAGACGAAAGATCATGTGATTAAGGCCTTATATTTTGAATTGTAGTATGAGCGAGCAGTTTGCTCTTGGACGACAGCGACACAAGATGTGTTTAGTTTGATTGTAATACGACGATTCATATAGTGTGATAAGAAATAAAGTGTATTGAGGTCATTTCTATAATATATTCAATTTTGTTTAGTTTATTTGTTTATTATAACATCATTTTTGAATAAGGTGAATTTTTAATGTTTAAATTAAATTTCGTCAATTAAGAGACGTTAATTTTAATTTTTTTTTTATTCTTTGTACAGCAAATAGATAAAAAGATGGCAAACATGAGGAGAAACATTCGAGAAGTTATGGACGAAACGCAATTGGACGAGGCTACTTTGGCGGCGCAAAGACAAGAAATGGAAAGGCTCAGGCGTGTGCAGGAACAGCAGAGATTTATACGTGAAGTTCAAAGACAGTTTACGGTAAATAGACAGAGTAATAAAGGGCAACAGCGTGCGGTTAGTCTGTTGCAAGGTAAACAAGGACTCTCGGGAACAACGATATCTCCATCGGCACAATCCTGCTCGCAACCGTCATCTTCCAGTATGTCTTACGCCGCATCACAGTCAAGGATGCCAAGTACTGTATTAATGAAGGTTTGTATTTCATTTATTAATTAATTTACTGAGGATGAAGATACTGAAACAAGAAATTTAAGGTAAAAAAGATTGCTTATGTTAAACAAACGGAAGAGTCTTTTGCTATGACTTTAAAAGTAAATTTAAGCGAGATGATTTTAAAATTTGACATTCATCGTTCTTCCTGCAAATAATTATTCATAACTTTAAAGGTCAACTCCGGAAGTGGCATCGGTTCGTCCACGCAAATGCATTCGCCGGGATCGCATTCCGCTGCCACTCAAATGGCGGGTCGTCCCATGCACGACAGCTCGCGTTGGCATAGAGGGCGCGCGCCACCTTACCAAACAGCCCAAACGTCCATCTCCCGCGTACCATCGAACCGCGCGAGCATAAACTCGAACATGCTGCAACAGCGAATTCGCATGATGACACCCTCCGTCAGCATCTCCCCGGTGGTACCGAAGAAGGAGCCTCAAAGGAAGAGGTTCCTTGACGAATCGGAACTGTTTTCCGAGTCAGAGTGCTCGGACATCGAAGCGGAGGAGGAGATGCGCGAGAAACAATTGCAGAGTATGAGAAAGTTGTCGAGTGGTTCGAAGCCCCCGAAATCACCGAAGGGCAAGGAGTTGGTAACAATATCTAGTTCCAGTGAGAGTTCCGATGATGACTGCATTTTGCTGAGCGATCCTAGTGCGGACGAAGAAACGGATAACGAGGACGATCCCTCGAATTCGGGGATGCACACGAACGACAGGTACGTTTCGATGTTTGAATTGTAAATATATTTCAGTTTTGGAGTACGGAAGTGCGACCTAATAGAGGTCGTTACTGCGGAAAACAAACGAACAAAAGTGAAAGCGCCTAGAACATTCTATTTTAAAAAATATCAGTGTATTATAAGTTAAATAAAAGAAGAAAGCCTTACCTACTTATGGTCAAAATGTGATACAGAAAGCAGCACTGACCACTTAATTTAGATAGAAGAAGAAGATATTTCAGTTTTGTACTCTTTTTTTTCTTCTTTAATTTAAACAAATATTATAATATGATTAAGGTAGAATTAAGGTTTCATTGTACCTTAATATCAAATAATAGGAAAATGTATTCTTTTACGTTTAGGTACAACGTTCCGGACGAGCATGGTCGTGTTTTAGTTAACGTGGGCCATCCGGAATTAGAACCTGACGTGTTTCTCGCGCCTCAGGTTGCACGCATTATTAAACCCCATCAAATAGGTGGCATTCGTTTCCTTTACGACAACATAGTTGAGAGTATTGAGAGGTACAAAACGAGTTCGGGTTTTGGCTGTATTCTTGCCCACAGCATGGGTCTCGGCAAGACTTTACAGGTTGCAAGCTTCTGCGACATATTTTTTCGCTGTACCTCGGCTAAAACCGTATTATGCATTATGCCAATAAATACTTTGCAAAATTGGTTAGCAGAATTCAACATGTGGCTACCTTACGAAGATCCGGACGCCGTAAAACCTGAAAACATAGACATGAAACAAGAACCGGATTCTGATATTAAAACCGAGGTGAAAGAAGAAATCTCAAACACCCCGTGTATGCCCTCTAATCCGTCTTTGTCGGCAGACGGCAGCACTAAAGATACTCCATTTCCCAATCAAAATTTTGAAAACAGAACCCCTTTGCCGAATTTCGGTTCCGAAAGTAACTCAAACTCCTTCG
Organism: Leptoteleia sp. ZL-2020; assembly: GCA_022817305.1. Classification (NCBI taxonomy): domain Eukaryota; kingdom Metazoa; phylum Arthropoda; class Insecta; order Hymenoptera; family Scelionidae; genus Leptoteleia; species Leptoteleia sp. ZL-2020. The sequence continues at coordinate 3,117 of JABFPN010005889.1, forward strand.
GTATGTCCCAAGACTCTATGTTTGGCGGAAACTTTTCCCAAATGTCACAACCGCCACCTTATAGAAACAATTTTTCTGGTCAAACCCAGTCTCCCATGTACCCGGACTACGTTGACAATCAACAGATGTCGATGTACTCGAACTATGACAACGCGCGGTTTATGAATTTTCCACCCACCAATACCACGGAAATAAAAAAGGAAGAGATGCCGCAGGTGAAAAAGGAGTACGAAGAAATGCCTAAGCAGGAAAATAAGGAAGATGCAATTAAAATGGAAAATAAAGCGTCCTTGAACAAATCGAAGACCCCTTACAGCGTTGACGCGCCTCTGGAAATGGAAACGCGGCCTCGCCACTTTCAATTGCACATCCTCAATGATTCTCACAAGAGCATGGCTGCTCGTGCTCGGGTCATCAATTCTTGGCAAAAGGTTGGCGGTGTTCTCATGATTGGCTATGAATTGTTCCGACAGTTGTCTCTCAAAAAGGCAACGAAGAGCAAACGAAAACGTGGTCAACCCTTTAAGGAAGCTGTAGACGTCGAAGAGGAAGATAAGAACAAAAGTCTCTTAGATGAGATGCACATTGCACTAGTAAACCCAGGGCCGGATTTAGTAATTTGCGACGAAGGTCACCGCATTAAAAATTCCCACGCGAGCATAAGTATGGCCTTGAAACAGATGCGAACAAAACGAAGAATCGTTTTAACTGGTTACCCGCTACAGAACAATCTTCTTGAATATTGGTGCATGGTCGACTTTGTGCGGCCCAATTATCTGGGTACTAAAAGTGAATTTTGTAACATGTTTGAACGGCCCATCCAGAACGGCCAGTGTATAGACTCGACTCCTCAAGACATAAGACTCATGAGATACCGCGCTCATGTACTTCACGCTCTTTTGGAAGGTTTCGTTCAAAGGCGATCGCATTCGGTTCTTCAGGTATCCCTTCCTAGAAAGGAAGAATATATTTTACTGGTACGGATGACTCCATACCAGAGGAAATTGTATGATACTTTCATGAATCAGGTGGTAAAGATTCAGACAGTACCGAATCCTTTGAAAGCTTTTGCGGTTTGTTGTAAGATTTGGAATCATCCAGATATATTATACCATTTCTTGAGGAAGAGACAGGCCAATGAGGAGGATGATTTGGACTTAGAAGAGACCATCGGAGAGAAACCGGCACCGGGCGCTAAGAAGTCAAAAGCGAGGCAACCAAAAGGGGAATCCAGGAGGGGTAAAAAAGGGGAGAAGGCGGTGAAAAATAAACCTGCCGCTAGCGTTCAACCAAATTCCTCGGGTTCAACCGCCCAAAGTGTTCCAGAAGCTCCTATTGAAGCTGCGTCGACAAGTGATAGCTCGGCTAGTAATAGTAATAATACTGTTAATAATAATAGTAACAACAAAGGTACTTCACCTAATAACAGCAACGCTAAAAGACCATTCACTAACAATTACTCGGTACCAATGCAAAATGCCCCAGGGTATACAAATAATCAGAGTTCTACTAATCAACAATACCCTACTTCAACACAAACTCCTCAGGAGTACTCGAACTATCGACCGAACGAACAAGGAAATTATTATCCAAATGAAGGATCTCAAGAGTACAACGATTTTTATAATAACAATCCCTCCTTCCAACAATACCCATCAAACTCCAATTATAATTCCAGTCAGATGTATCCTAACCAACCTACTAATTATATCAGTGGAACTGAACAGAGAGTACCGGGGAATAACCAACAAACAAGGTACTCGACTCCCAATCCATCGAATACCAACGAATTCCAACCAAATCAAACCCAAAGTCAAAATTACGAACAAGATGGCGTTTTCCCGAGACAACAGGGCTACGCCGCTGCTTATCAAGATAGAACTGGTAGGAATTACAACACGAACATAAATCAGAGTCAGAATTACTCGCAGCAATCTGGAAATTTCCAATCGCAAATGCCTATGCAGGATTACCAACATAACACGCAGTATCCCAATCAGCAGCAGACTTTTTCTTCACAGAACAGTCAGCAAACGCAAAATCTTAGCTTCAATCCTGCTAACTCAAATCCATCCTCCACCCAAACTCCAGTCGTAAGTCAGAATCCAGTCGCTCAGAATAATGCATTCTTGAACACTCAGAGGAATAACACGTCCGGGACAGTGGGGCAAACCTTCAATCAAACGCAAACGACGCCGACTCATAATTTCCCTGGGAATCAACAGACACAGAGTGTACCTATACCGAATTATCCGGCAAATCAGAGTAACCCCTCGACGGCTGCTGGATTTGGTCAGGCTAACCAACAAGGAGCACGTCAACAACATGGGTACATGCAGAATTCACAGGCAACGATTCCTCAGAACCCTCAGATGAGGGGTTACCCTACGACATCTACTGGCCAAAATATCACGCCAAGTGGGCACGGGTATGGTACGCAGGATCAGGCGGCAAGCAATGCTACAACCTTGCATGGATACGGGCAGAACCAACAGCAGGCGACTGTATATCAGGGTACTGGACAGAATCCTACGAGTAACTACAATGCCAGTCAGAACAATCCGATGAACACTCCTGCTCCGGCTCACAGGTGAGTTTAGTTTACTGAAAAGTTTAGTTTGAAGGTTTACTTCAAATATATTGTGATTGTATATACAGGTCAGGATAAATTATAGGCTTTATCGCATAGACGATGGTACACAATATTTAGTGAATTTATATTAAATATGTCCTTCAAATTTAAACCATAGATTTTTGCTTGTTTTCCACTGACGACCCTCCAAATGTTGGCAAACATTGTTTATTTACATTTCAAAAATGTTTTATTCTTCAGTTCTATTTTGTTAAGGCAATTTATTAAGGTGGAGTTTAAGCGGCAAACATCATATCAAAAACGAAAAATCACTATTTTTCGTTATTTCTCAACCAAATGACACAATAATTGAAATGATGACTCCTCAGCAATGAAGGAATGGCGCTCTGGTCCAATAATTAAGAAAAAAAAAAATTTTATGAATGTGATACATGCCACAACTTTATTACATTTAAAGAAAAATAAGTAATCTTTACTTATAAATGGACCAGAGCGCCATTCTAGGATGATTAACGATAGTTTTGAACAAAAAAATACTGTTGAAATCACTCGCACATGAAAAATTAGTGATTTTTACGCTCACGTCAAAATTTTATTAAAAACTGCTGTTGTTAGGTATTGAGATAGTAATTAGATTGTTATTTCTGATTTCTTCAAATAAAGAAATGGTGGATATTATACCAATTTTTACCAAATTGGTGGAATTTATACGAAAATTGTTTAATTTCCATTTATAATTAGTTTTCGCTATAAATATATGTCATTGTACCATCTAAGCATTCCTTAATGTTGATCTACATTACCGACTTCACATGAGTTTGTAATCGCTTTAAACTCCACCTTAAGAGTTGACTGAAAGAAAGAAATTCTTCTCAATTAGCGTGCTTTTAAATTGTTTAAGTTGAAGGCCGCATAATACCTCTGTTCCTCGACCTGCATATAAAATCGACAAAAATACCCATCCGTACATTACCGTACATTTACCGTAAATATTTAGTAGCGTATCCAATAGATGGAAAAAATTTACAAATTTGTTGTTAACAGGTATCCATCAGGTACCAATCCCCAGCAATCTCAGCCCATCCAGCAAACTCAGCCCCTCCAGCCATCTCAGCCAATCTACCCCTCAACTCAGCAAGTCCCAAGCTCGACTTCGATCAATCAAAATGACCGACTGTTTGGCTGTGGCGATCAAACCCAACCTAATCAGAATTATGCGCAGCCGCAGAATGCACCACAGACCACCCCCAATTATCCCTCGAACCCCGCGCAAAGTCAAACAAATTTACAAAATTTTCCTTCCAACGACAGCACTCTGCCCGCTCAATCGACGACGTTCAAAAACCAGGACGACCAGTACTGGCAGCGCAACTACCAACAGTCATACGGAACGGACCAGAAGTACAATGAAACGTACTTCCGGGGCGATGTGAATGCCGCGAATCGTTACCAGGGCAATTATTATCAGTCCCAAAATTATCAAAACTCGTCGTTCGACTATGCGACGACGGTGGCGCCGCACGAAGGCGAGGCTAAAGTCGCCGACGAGGCGAAGCCAACGACATCTAGACCGGGCGGCGGACTCCCTGTAACGCGTTGTCCTAGCAAGGACGCGGCTAATATTACGGTACCCAAGCAGCAGAAGTTGCCTATCGGTGCAAATTTCACGTCACAGGAGAACATTGTGAGAGGGTCAGTGCCACCTGTTAATAGATCAGTTCAAAAATCATGCGACGGCGGTAAGGAAGAAGAGGAAAAGGAAGGAATTGAAAAGGAGAAGGAAGAAAAATCGGATGAAGAGGTCGCTCCAAAAGAAGAGGAGAAGGATTTGAAGAGCTCGCTTATCTGTAAAGAAGAGCCAGGCATACCATACGATTGGGTAAGATTAATAATTATAATTATCAGAATAAAGAATTTAAAGTCAACTTATACTTGATCTAATGATACTTTTTATTATATTCGAATTTTTGTTTTCAAATTCTAGTATAGATCTAAAGAAAAAAGAACAATTTTAATATGACTAACCAAACTATTTCAGGCAACGGAATTAACGAAAGGATACATGCCAGGTTTGATCGACGCTTCCGCAAAGATGACCCTCTTCTTCTGCATTCTCGAAGAATCCATACGATTAGGCGATCGCGTTCTCGCGTTCTCCCAGTCCCTTTTCACTCTTAATTTAATCGAGGATTTCCTCGCGCGCAACGATCTTAAATACCCGGACGACAAGACCGAAGCCTGGGTGAAAAACGTCAACTATTACCGTCTAGATGGCAGTACCAGCGCCCTCGAGCGAGAGAAACTCATAAATGAATTCAATTCGAACCCCAAGATCCATCTATTCTTGGTGTCAACTAGAGCAGGCTCGTTGGGTATAAATTTGGTCGGCGCGAATCGCGCCATCGTTTTCGATGCCTCTTGGAATCCCTGCCACGATACCCAAGCTGTCTGCAGAGTGTACCGTTACGGTCAGCAAAAGAAGTGTTACGTTTACAGACTGGTGACTGATAATTGTTTAGAGAGGAAGATTTACGACAGACAAATCAGTAAGCAGGGAATGGCGGACAGAGTTGTCGATCAGTGCAATCCGGACGCTCATTTGTCGTTAAAGGAAGCAACAACTTTGTCTTGGGATTGGGAAGAGGACAGTCAGGTTCAGGATTTCTCGCAGGTGAAGGACAGTTACCCGGATCCGGTGATGCATATGGTACTGAAGCAGCATTCATCGCTGTTAACCAAACAACCGTTCCATCACGAGAGTTTACTGGTGGATAGGAAAGATAAAAAGCTTAGCCAGGCTGAGAAAAGATTAGCTAGGAGGGGGTATGAATTAGAGAAGATGGCTGCCACCTGTTCGAAACCAGCCTACAATTATTTTTCTGGGAATACTGCCACGAGAGGTTTGTTGTTTGTTTAATCAAGAATAGAAATTCAATTAATTAATGCAACATTGATCTTTAATTTATAATTTTAGGTGGACTGCAAATAAGAGCAATTCGAGGCAGTGGCTCCCCCGCTGACACAGGTCCAACGCCAAAGCCCGTAGCTTCGGTGCGACCGATGCAACAACGTGGCGCTGAAGGTTTGGGTGCCCGCGGCATGGCCGGAAGTCGCTGGATACCCGCCGAGGTATGGCAACGTCAGGGCATGAGCGCCCAAGAGATGACTCTGCCGCTTGACGTTGTTATCCCCACCAATTCCCCGGATAAAGGGAGTATCGTACTGAAAGCGGGCCAGCGGGTGATGGTGCTCAAGAGTCCGAAGGGCATCTACATGCAGCTCGAATCCGGCAAGATTATTGCCATCCGTACCGCGCTTAAGCTTAATCAGCAAAAGCGCGACGAAGAGTCGCGGGTCGAGCCGCCGAAAAAAGGTGACTGATGCTTGCAGCCAATTTGCTTTGCATACTATCACAAAAACAAAGCGAGCCACATCACTATTATTTCTCTGCTTCTTCACAACTCTTGTCTCCACTACTATTGTTAGTTTACCACACGAACAAAATTCAATGAACATCTTTTAGGTTTTACCCCATTTATTTAACACGTTTAGAAAGTGTACTTTCTGTATCTATAAATACTAATATTATTATATTACATAGTATAACGTAAAGTATTTATTTTTTTTCTAAGTTAAAGAATTTTTTCTAAGTACATTGATTACGATATAGATGAAAGTTAAAAAAAAAAGAAAGAAAGAGGAAGAAACGAGTATGTATATCTGAATTTGTTTTATGTACGTGTATGTTGGATATGACATCAGTGTATTTTTCGTATGTTATTAGGGTAACTCTCAATAAAAATTTATGTTTTTACAATGGTGTTTTTTAATTTTGTTCTATGTGTATATTTATAAAGTTTTTTTCATGATAATGTTCTATTAATGCGGTCTAATTTGGAAATGATTCAGTTAATCAAAGTACAGTAGCATATGATAATAAGTAGCACAAAGTATACAAATGTCAATGAACGAGTGCATGTTACAGCATTAGTTGTCTATTGGCAACCTTTGCACTGGGTTGAGTACGATATTTTTCACAAGTGCGAGGAAAGTATTACTTTTCAAAATTCAACACTGATGAAAAGTGGTACTTTCAACGTGAGTTTTGTGAAAAAATATTGTTACTGGAATACACGAAAACATTGCCCCGAGCATTGGGCAAATTATTTTTACCTCTGTAACTAACTTGCATGGTAAGTTTAACATGTTTGCGTTTTACTTACTGCTCGCTCAAAGTAATACCGTAACATTTAAGCGCAATAATTTTAATACCTAACAATTGAATTAACTTGGTAACAAAAGTTTTTATAACATAAGTAGGAAACTTATTTATATTCAACGTAAACCATCTACGTTTACATCAAGGATATAAACTAATAAATCCTTTCATTCGAAAACCACAAAAAACAGACCGAACTAATTTATTGATTTCTTACAAAATTGCAGGCCGCTTACCACCACAAAACACCCCACCACCATCTCTCGATCTAACACAAGACACTCCTCAACCTGAATCACATCTCACCCCCTCATTTTTCTCTCCAGGTATGTCGTCCTCTTCCTCGTCTCCGCGTAGCTCAAAGCAACACCATCAGCAGCAAGACGTGGGATTCCCTCTGCGCAACAACAGCGCCATCTCTATAATCCCGAAATCCTCGACATCGAGCGGTCAGCGGCCCTTGTCGCGATCGGGCAGCGGTCCGAATTACCGGCCATTCGATAAAGAGCCTGCGCGACGTCAGCGCCCCGTCGTGACCGCGGCTGCAAAACCTTATTCGAACCATGTAAATCTAACAAACCAGGTGTCATTGTCTCGGCTGCCGCGAGTCAAGCAAGAGCCTGTCGAACAAATCTCTCCCTCTGGTGGTGAGAATTCAAACTCGTCCGATGGTCAGGTGCGCACCGATCAACGGGTAGAGGAGGTCCGATTGGAAGATGTCGTCGCGGAAGTCGGTCCTCACGCTGATTATGACTCGGCGCCGTCTATACGACACGTGCGCCGCCCCGCAGATGATGTGAATGCTTCCGCGAGCATGTACGTGCCGCCGGCAGATGGCGCGACAATGTTGAACGCAGCGCCACCTCTACAAGAAATGCCGAGGGAAAAGACAGGGGAGAGGCCGTACGCGCAGAAGGAGAAGGAGGATATCTTGGTGGAAGATGTGGTCGTTGAGGAGCAAGCGCAGGTGGCGCCACCAGTACTACAGAGGCCGGTAGAAAATAAAGGAGTGGAGTCTGTGGCGCCGCCAGTGGATGCGCAGAAAAATGTGCAGAACGATCCTGCAGCCGTTAATAGAGAGACGTTCCAGGGAGAGGGACACATACCACAGGGATATCCATATGGACAATACCCTAGGTTGGTTTCAACTAGGAATTAATTTAAGGAACAGTTTAAGATTGAGGTTTTTAAATAATTCAAATAAAATAATTAACGCTAATGCATATAAGTATATGTGGTACGATTTATTAATCAGCATAAATGTCAGCTTTTCAATGAATTAATGAAAATAATGTAATTAAATTAATGAGCAAGCAATTTTTAACACTTACCTCTACTGTTTTATAGGTACTATGATTATGGGGATCCCAGGTCTAGGTCATTGACCACTCCGTTTGGTTCCTATTATCCGGGGGTACCACCTCCCCCTACGACGACACCCCGTGCAGATCCTACAAAAATATGCAATCAGAATCCAGAAATGCCGAAGACGCAAGAGGACGCTATTGCAGTCGCACCTCCCAAAACGAACATTTACCAGCAAAGCACTGAGCCGGTTCCCGTGGTTGCGCCGCCTACCAAACAACCAGAACCCCAACCAGATAATAGTAAAACTACAACAGAGAATACCGCTGGCGTCCCAATACCAAACGCCCCGCGGGACGATTCAAATAATACCAATGTTCCCGGAGCATTTGGCCATCCCAGTGGAGGACATTACCCTGGACCATATCCTCCGGGTCCTTACGACCCATATGCACAACATTATCCACATGCACCAGGATCGTCCGCAGGTTATCCACCAGCAGGTGAGTACTTTAATTAAAAAAAGTATTCCATTAAAATCAAATTACCAACTTCGAGCCAAAAAGTCTTTACTCCCCTTAAAAATATCATACTCAACTCGAACAAAAGTGGTTTCTTTTATAATATATTTCAAGCCTTTCGCTTGAATTACCAACTTAAGAACACTTTTTTCTTCGTGGAGTAATATACTATTTTCTAGTATGTGCCAGTACAATACTTTCTTTTTGTAACATTCTTTTCTTAATTGATGTAATATTTACACTTTTATTTCATCTACATTTCCTTTTTCTCAAGTAGAAAGATACAACTTTTAGTTGCTATAAAAACAAATTTTGTGTAGGTACACCAGGATACCCGGCGTATGGCGGACCGTCGTACAACGCGGATTATGCACGCATGTATTCGGCCTTCCATGGACCGCCACCACCTCCCGCCGCGGATCCCTACATCCATCATCGAGCATACGCGCCCCCTTCGTCCCACCCCCCGAACTACTACCCTCCGTTCCCACACCCCCCGCCGCCTTACCCAAATTACTCGTTCTTGCCACCTTACCCGAACCCCAACGTGCCCACTGAGCCCCAACCCCCCACCCAATAAATCTCCCATTCCAATACT
>JABFPN010005890.1:0-12351 GCA_022817305.1 Leptoteleia sp. ZL-2020
GTCAAATTTGTATAGGTGTTTTGACTAAATGATTTTGTCAATCCGGACAGAATTTCCGCGTTTATTTGACCAGAAGTTCGTAACCATATAAGTTTATCTACTATGTCTAAACCATTATTTTGCGTGTAGGTTTTTAATGCAGAGAGGTGAAACGTACTTATAATAAATAGGACTCGTTTAATTTTTCAACATTTACATTTTTTTTGTTCATTTCAACTGAACTTAATAGATACTTGAGAATGGAGTAAAATAATTCTTTAGGAATACATTGTAATTAATAACTTTATCGAATAATATTCAATTAATTGAATTATTTTAAGTAAATTCATTTATTCACTTTACGTAGGATTTCTGTCATGGAAAAATGTCTGATTAATAGAATTGTTATAATATTAACTTATTTGCTGATGAGTTTATTATTTTATACATTGTGTCGGCGTAAATACAAAATGTTAGTTAGTTAAAAACTATAATTTGTTCAACATTAAGTGTAATTTACTGTAATAATTAAATTGTGGTAAAAACTTATAATATTATGTTATTAATTTGTTTAAAACAAGGAGAAAAAACGAGAATGAACTATTAACATTGTATCGCAACTTATAATTAGGATTTATTAAAAATATGACAAAAAGTTATTTGTCTCATAATTTTACTACTATTAGCAAAGAATTTAGATATTTAAATGTGGAATATTTTGCCTTTAATATAAAAAAAAAATTATTTATTTTAAAATTTTGGATACATTTAATTAATTGCAAAAATTAGATAGTATAGTATTGGTATTAAAACAAATGACAATCACATTGTTGAAATAATTAATAAGATATACAATGTAGCAGAAAAGATTCGAATATCAAATTAATAAAAAGTAATCCTCTTTTCCTTTAGTTATTCGAGATACAAGGCACATATTGTAAATAGATACCACGTAACTAGTAAAAGTTGCTTCGTACACAGTTTCTCAAGAGTTTAATTTTCGAAATGTAATATATATTAAATAATAATAAAAATTGTTACATTTGTGATAGTTAATTCATTTAAATTTAGTTAAAATTTGTTGATTTAATAAATTTATTTTATTTATCATATAAGGTAAAAAATACCTGAAGTTTTATCTAAAAATAGTAATAATTCAACATACATGGAATTATAAAGTATTTCTGACAACATTAAAGGTACATGTGCTGTGCACTAAAATCAATGCGGCAGAACAATGTTGGAAAAACTATGTAAGGTGAACAAAGTGTACCGTGTTGCTCGAAAAAAGTATAAAAAGTAAAACCAGATTTATTTTATTTATTCTTCAAGAAATAGTTTAACGGAAATATACCAAATTAACTTTTATTTTCTACTCTGAAAAATTTGTTAAATAACTAGCCATATAAATTTTTAACAGAACTAATCAGATTTTGGAATTAACAAATTAGTTTTATAATTATCAATTTCTTAGTTTCATATTTATTTCATACAATATAATATAAAGTGGCTGTGAAAGTAATACCGAGTATGTTGCGCGTGTAAACTTAATGCAAAAACTACATTCTTATGCGTTTCCCGTGTAATTCCGTTAATTTTGTTCAGCAAATTATATTCATCATAATTACAATTTATAAAATATTAATCTATATGAGCGCAATATATAATCTTGTATTATTCAACCGACCAATTTTTAATGCAAAATATATCCTTTTCAAATAAATTAGCAAAATGTTAACTGACGTTTCATTACACAATTAATAATATTTCTGTATTTGAATATTACATTTCTGAAATAATGACAGACTACATAAAAAATACATAGTTAAAGTAATTTTATATGCAACGAGTTATATTAAACTTTACTTGCGTAATATTAAAATTGTTACAATTCGTATGGGAATTTGCAACACCGAAAAAATAATTTAGTTAGATTCGTGGAAAATTGCGTTTAACTATTCCGAGCACTGATGTATAATAATGCTGGAATGAGCAACCGCCATACTACTTCAATAAGTGGAAATCGTGTCGAAAGAGACTGATGATATTGGGTACATCTGTCTTAGTTTGACACTTTTACGCTTGCGCATTAAATACCGAACCACATGAGCTACAGTCCAGTTAAAAAAGCTTTTTTTTATCAGTACACTCAGAGAATACCGAGCAAATTTTAATTTTTTACAAAGTTTAGATTAATTTTTACTATTTGCTAACTTGGCAAGAAAACTATAAAGTGCTCTCATAGGGATTTGAACTTCTATATCCAGATGTCTACATCATTCTAGCTTCTTATAAAATTATATGAATTTGCCAACGATAAAGAAATTTTTACCAATGTATTAGCATATTAGTTGGTACAACATTGTAAGCTCATGATTTAAGTGGGGATTAGCATAAAATTGTGCCAACTTTGGGAGCTAACATTCAATTCTTGAACATGTCCTAATTTAGAAAATTGAACAAGAAAAAAACATTCAGATAACGTCTCATTGGGTATCACTTTTATAAGTTAAAAGTATTTATTAGTAAGTTACAAAAACCTTGTCCTAGACGTATGAAATGTATTTGATAACTGGATACAGTAAATATCTATCCATATCTGACAGTATCTCTCTACCTTTAGATTAGGAATGATTATTTGGACAATGAAATTACAAATAGCCTCGGAAAAGTGCTTTCCAATAAACCAGAAGTTTTATTTCCGTAGAAATTTTCTAAAAGTTTGCCTTTAATATTGAATTAACAAGATACCGAATGTTAATGTTGGAGCCAAGTTGGCCTTTTCAGTATGAGAAGGTAACAGAAACCGGTGCACCTATAATCGGCAAACCAACCGACCTTAAGTGGGTCGCACGAAACGATATTGGTATCGAAACACAGTCGAATAATCGTTAGTCAAAATGAGTTAATGTCTATAAGAAATTAACTCCGATTCAAAAGGTTGTTCAGCGTGAGCGCTGCAAAAAGTAACGGTTCAAAATGCGTACAAAATTTTACTGGTTCCATTTTAATTTTACTTATTCAATAATTCAGCGGGATTTTACGATTGCAATATAATTTTTAATTTAATGTCATTAGTAAAAGGACGAAAAGGAGTGAAGTAAAAGTCAATAATTTTTTTCCTTCTCTTAAGGTGTAAGATATTACGATGAAATGTATTAAAGGAAGAACTCTTTTTTTTTTCTTTCTTGAACGAAACATTAATAGCTTGAGGAGATTTCAAAAATAATTTTAAAAGAAATTTTTAACCTTAAGGAACGTTTTGTGCATGGCAATGCAAATTTTAATGGTAATAATCAGATACGAATTGATGACGAAGTCATATTATTGCCAAATCAGTCTCGTGAGCTTTTTAAGAGTTCTTTTTCTCTCGATGCGTATATAAACTTGGCGAGCCAGAGACGAGGAATTTTTGTTTGAATTTTTGATTATTAAAATTTTGTTCACCTCGAAGTAAAGGATTTAATTGTTGACACAGGCCCCAAAATTACCTTATATAAAAATATATTGAACGTATTAAAAGATTGCAAGTGAGAAACATAACATTATTTCAATCGCCAAAATGAATTATAATTTTGAGATAAATTTATCAGTCTTTTTAATCGTAAATTTTGCCAAATGAACAATGTGTAATGTGTGTACTTTATGAACTGCTTGTTTAATACCACATGTAACCCACATATAACTAATTTTAAAGTCACACGTAGATAAATATATCGCGATAAATTTGGTCGTATGCATTTTTAGATTTTAATTTTCTCCATGGTATATGTTATATGTGGTTTACTGATGGCGTGAGTTTGATTAAGCCACATGTAAATAATCCAATCATTTGCTGGGCAAACTCCAAACCTACAGCTGGACAACTGCCAAATTATATGATAAAACTTACTGTATTATTAATAATAGGCGGACGGATGTGTACTTATGATAAAAATTATGAAAAAATGCAGTTAAAATTATCATATGACTAATATAATTTATTATATTGGTTCCAGCGTGGAAAATTTTTAGCGCCATAGCAAAAGCCACAGTGGCTTCTAATGTGGCGGAAAAATTTACCCATCTCCAAGTTACTACATAATTTTTCTCAGTGTAGAGGAACTAGAAAATTATAAAAATGACATATTGGTACAAAAAAGTGTTTTTAAATAAATTTATCTATGGTCTTTATTAATTAAAATATTTCAATTTAAGAATATATAGAGTAAAAATAATTGTTGAAGGTGTCATCTTGCTGGTGAGTTCCATTTTTACCCAAACATTCGTGCACTTTGTTAGTAGATTGAAGTAACATTGTTTGTCAATTAATAAGTAGGCTACAACGGAGGAATTGAAATGATTATTAATTTTTTTCATTTCCAGTTTTTTTTTTTTTTAATCATCCTGTACGAATGTCGGATGTCGCTCACGTTTAGATTGTGTTCGAATTCTACAATTATAAAGCCACATGCAATGTCTCTATTTTTCTGTCCTTCCATTACATAAATTTTAATATAAGCTTATAAATATTCCAGACTTTGTCCATGACAAAATGGTATCAAATAACAATAACTCTCAATTATTATTTATTAATAATAAAAATTCGAGTTTCTTCTTTAAAATCCCACATTTGCGTTTAAAAGTTTAGCTCGTTAAAAAGTTCGCGCCCAAACACTAAAACCCGACTACAATGTTCCATTTGATTCAAATAGAATTCAATTCCTTCAAATAGGAAATCATTTCAATGAAATAGATATCTATTTCAATCAAAAAGATTCCATTTGACTTGAATAGCAGCTTCTTTTTTTCAGCGAAGAAGACGCGACCAAACTTGTGGTACCCCGTAACCCGATTTCTTAAAAGCACTCCCGAAAAAGTATCGACCGTTCCCTCGCCGGTCATTCGCTACGTCGCTCCTTATCTCCGTTCAATTTGACACGTTGCGCTCTCGCAACATACGTATTCGTGCACGTGCAATGTAAGTACACGGTACGTATGTAAAAGCGGAAGTTCCCGCCTCCGGAAATCGGATTCCACCACTGGGCGCGATTATCGTCCCTCTTCGTCTCACAGCCACATTACCCTAATGCGTTTAACGGAGTTGTTACGCGCGAATGCACGATCTGTTTCCGTCCCTTTTTGGCACCGCGTATCTCTCTTCGACGTTCTCTTTAGATCGACCACCTTTGGCCATCTTTTTTCCTCTTCCGCGATTCCACGCGCGCCGTCTCGCGCTCACTGGCTCGCTACCAGGTAATCATCTACCTGTCGTAAAATAAAAGGAAAAAGAAACAAAAAAAATATATTATATATATATATTAAAAAAAGAGAAATAAACTATTTGTGTCTGGTTATATTTTCTCGAAATTGGAAAATAAAATGACAAATTGAATTTGAAATGGTTGCTTCTTCGATGTTACCAACGAAAGCTGACGGGCGACTTTTCGCCTAAATTTTCGCAAAAAGAGGGTTCCACAAGTTCGGTTTAAATATCCCCGGCATCAAACGAGAGGTCGCTAAAACACGCTGCCAGATCGTAGGATCAAAAATAGCTTTTGTTTTGAATATCGGGTCAATCGGGAGCGCGCCGGATTGGTCACAGCAATTTGTCGGGCGAACCTCCCCCCCCCCCTTTGGGAAACCACCTAAAAGGCAACGGAAGGAGTCTTTCGGGCTGGTTCGCACTCACCTTGCGGCATTAATACAGGTGCACAAAGCGCCATCCAAAATTGGTACCAAGCTTTAAACTGGCGACCAGCGAGGCACGCGCCAACCGAACGGTGGAAACCACGACACAATGCCCCAAAGTCCCCCAAACAACGTACACTGCAAAACGGCACCAGCGAATACGCGAAACCAACAAGCACCTATTCCCGCGGTTGGTCGGGGGGGGGGGGAGCCCTCCTCGAGACCAATGTTAGATCTACCAGATGGTGCACTCGCGGCCGAAATCGGTACCAGTCCAACGCCGCTCGTTCAGTCGCATTCGACTCGCTATGTACGTTTCGGCGGGGGGGAGTAGGGGAAGGTACGGCACAGTTGGGAACTAGGCAAAATTGGCTGGTCCACGTGAGTCGCACTGGCGCGCAGACGCTATGCACCTGCCTGTTGTGCGGCTCGTAACTAACTACTCCTGTTGGTAGCCGCTCGTACATCAACGAAATGCATACTGTGTTATTGTGAGGAGCTTGGCCTGCCGACACCGAAGGCTCTCGCGAGTGGGGAGGGGGGACGCGAGGGACATGCGCATTCAACAGAGAGGGATAGATGCGCATAAAGGAGAGCAAATGCGCGCGACTTCAGGAGGGGGCGAGTTGTGGAACGAGGAGGGCGCCAGACTAGCTGGAGGGGGACCGCGGCGAGGAGCAACTGGGCGGGTACGTGGCGCGCCGAAAGGCATTTTTTAAAGAGGGAGGGGGGGAAAGGAAGTTTCACGAATGTCGTAGGAAAAAGTGGAAAATGGTGAAAATTTGACGAATTTTCGGGGAGCATCGGTCGGGGGCTTTGGACTTGGGTGGTGGTTGATTCTTCTGGCGGTGGATTTTGAGGCATTTTTTTGCAAACACTTGGTATCTAATAAGCTCGTCGCTCGGCTACATATGACGCACGCGCAAGTAAAGTACAGGTGCATGATCAAATGGAAGGATTCTACGCCAGCCCGGGGGTGGAGCCTACTATATGTAGAACGTTTTGCTCTAGGATGATTAAAACCGTTGTAGGCGGGAAGGAGAATTGGGGTAGGAGGTCCGTTGATTTGTATCTCAGTTGGGTTATCTGTGGTTCCGGAAATCCTGGTTGAGACGATGGTACCAAATGTTGTAGGGTTGGCGCTGGTCCCATGGTGAAGGTGTGATTGATATTTGTGGGTATTTTTTGATGGGATTTGATCGCACTTTTGAGGGATTTGTTTATGCAATTTGAATGTTGATAATGCAGACATTAGAGTGGAAGAATATACGACCAATGTTACGAAGAGTTATGTTGAAGAAAATGTTAAAATGGTTGCTGGAACTATGTTCTTTTAATTCGTACTTGAATAAATTTAAATAATGGTAATAATTTTATTTCATTTCCATATAAATAAAGTTAGGATGATAAATTGAGAATATTTATTTTTTATTTGGTGAAGTTTAAAGATGGTTCATTGAGTTCTTCAGGATAGTTTTAAAATAGTTTATTTTGGTGATGGTTTGTAGTGATTTTCACTGGTTATACTTTTTTATAATTGGTCTGAGAATCTAATTATAAATGTATTAAAGGAACGTTAATTAGAGTTTCAAATTAATATATTTGCGGAAAAAAATGAATATTCAAATTTTTATTCATTATTTCTCATGATTACAATGTATTTGGTTAAATAATTGATAAGTTTGTTAATGAAGCGGTATACATCTTATTTTATGCGTTATCCAATTCTTTAAATTCGACGTCTTTGATGCATTCATGAATATATTATATTTATGCATATTTTACGCATATTTTGTATGGCTCATTAAAATATACTATGTTGTAAGAAATTGGTCGCAGATTTTAGGTCACAGAGGGATCTTTCATTTTCTGTAAATTCCAAATTCCAAAGATTGTATACTAAGTCAATTAAAAAAAAATATAAACAATATATATTTATACTTACATTAATAAAATTATTTTATCACCAGATTATTTAATTTATAATAATTTAAACTATACAATTTCAATTTAATTAATTAAAGCAAAACAATACTTTTATTTTTGCTTCTTGTTTGAAAAATTTTTATTTTTACTTGATTTACCTTCAAAATTTGTCATTGGCATTATTAAAAATATTCAAATGTCTCGTCCAAGATAAAGAAAACCGCTAAAAACAAAGCAATAAAGTGGACATGTTATTCAGTTTCACTGCATGACATGCCTTATTTTCATTTAAATCTCGTTTAGTAGATTGAATTGAAATCGAGGAATATATTTCGCAAAAGATGGGCCTGTGTGGTTTCCCTACAATATTAAGCTATATTAACAAATACTTTAGACTTTTTTACCCCATGCACCGGACTGAAGAGGCTTATAATCTGTCGACAATACTTGCTTTTTAATTTCATAAAATGCTTCTACAGATATAACCATTGAGGACTTAGAAATACACTTTTTTTCGAAAGGTTCTTGTTAAGTAGCCTTATTTACATAATCAGATCGTGATCCTACTACCTTATCTTAAACGAGTCCGAATTAGATGCGCATCAGTTAGTTGAATTTAACCCTTAACGTATGTAACTCCATTATTCTTCATTTACTTATTTCAACCTTGTGGTTAGGATCCGGTATAGATATGTACATTGAAATATCTTCTTTTCATATTAAAATGAAATACTTAGTGCAGTGGTAGATTCTGAAAAGTAATACATCAGAGTGAATTAGATGAAGTTTATATATAAATAAGTTTAATTTGTTATCTGTTACATTATATCTGAAATCATTTCACATAAAGGAATACAATATTGTTTGTTGATCCACCTAAATTACTTTGTTATCATTGTATTAATACAATCCGAAGAGGAGTTTGTTAATTTGATAAAACAATATTTATATCTAAAAAAATATCTTCACCTTGCCAACATGTGAGACTTATTTAATAGAAGAATTTTGATGATTTGATAAAATATTTATTTTAATTAATAAAAACATGTCATATTGCTTGAAAGTTAAAAACAAAAAGATAAACAGTTTTTCAATTTTGTTAATTATCAGAGAATTAAAATTCATGTATTGCTAATTATAATCCTTTCTTGGTTCTGTTATATATGAGATTCCTTTTTTAAACTTTATTATATAATTTAAATTAAGAATTGTATTACATTAATTATCTAAAGTTAATTTGATCATTTCTCTAATGTATACTTTGATAAATATTATATTCATGAATTTAATGAAACTTGAGAAGGAAGCTAATCAAATTACTTAATAGGATTCTTTATCTTCAAATCTCAACATTCTTCATCTTCGTTTTAATCGAATTCACGATAGCATCATAAGTTGCGACTTATTTACTGGAAATAATATGTACGTCTAACGTTTCTGTTCATAAATCTATTTGTCACGGTACTTTATACAATATCGCATACCGTTCTCCGTATACAGTAAAACAACAAAAAAAAAGAAAAAAAATTTTTTTTCTTACAACGACCAAATTATATTGTTGATTTTGTAGACCGCGCATGTACACATCTGTCTCATGGCATCGACTAGTATAAACATATGAATCAGTCAAATTATATTTTTTTATCTTACATAAAAAAAGTATTATTTCATTTTAAAGAAAATCGTAATTAATTTTTTTCTACTTTAAATTCATTTATTTTCAATAAACGAATTTATTACATTTTTTTTCATACATCATATATATTACTTCAGGATATTCTAAAATGATAGGAATTTATCTCAATGGAATAGTTAATTCGCAAAAAAAGAAATTTTATAAAACTGACAAATTATAGAAAACTATACAAATTTTCGTTGATTCATTAAAATTCTTTTTCTTTTTATAAATAATAATAAAATAATGTACTTGAGTTATTAAAATTTCGATTTTTTTAAAACCAAACAATAATTATTGAAAAGTTACGTCTTACTTTCCGTTGGGTAAGCTTCACTTTTGTTTGAAAACAAGTACTTTAGTGAATTATCATTAAAAATTACAATGCTCTATTCACGTGAGTTACTAAAAACTCCGTGCGTTTCAGTATTATATTGCCTTTTGTGCATTTCGTTAAGACACAGTTCTTCGCACCTGCTTTTAATTCATTGTTCAAGCAAAAATGTTAAAATTCAAGTTTTCAATGTTAAGCTACTAGAGGACAGCAACATTCAACTCGATCAATGCGGTAATTCGAAGCAGCTGTGATTATATTGAAAAAAACAAGAATAACCTAAAATTAAATGAATACTCATTTGCATATTTGTACTTTTTCATTGTTGCGCGCCGTGTCCCGCATCACGAGATTTCAGTGTGAAGAACATGGAACAAAAGTCATTTGTTCCGTTTTAATAGTTTTACTATAAAATTGCCAGTGCAATGCAATTTTAAAATCATTCTATAACGAATCTCACAGACGAGTTTTCTTGTAATACGTTTTAAAATTATTTAACTGTAGCTTATTTACAAATAATAATTACAGAAGTAGTAAGCTGTAGTAACGTAACTATACACTGAGAGAAATATATGAGTATATTTTACTAAATGTTTTCGTAAAGTTGTGATATATTATCTTTCTTTTAAATAAATACTAATATTATTTCATATATTACGAATTTTTTATTATTAATTACCAAGATCTTGGTAATTCGTAATATATGAATTATAATAATTATTCTTCACGAGGGAATGAGAAATGCCTATTTCTGAAACTCCCTAGGGAGGGAAATTGCGTTTCCTTCCCCAAGTGACGAAAAATAAATTACTATATATAATAGTATGTTACTTAAACGAGGAAAAAAATGCTTTTAAGTTGGTGACCCTCGTCAAAGACGAAGGGTTACCAACCTAAAACCACTTTTCTCGAGCTGAACACGATATTTTATTTATCTTCAAAGTGAAATATGTTGGTAACCTTACGGCTTATGTATTAACCCTACAGGTTACCAACACACAAAGTATGACAGAAAAAATGACTGTTTTTAACTGTATTTCAGATGTATATCCGTCATTCAGTAAAAATAACTATTTTTTAAAAGCAAAGACACCAATGTTAGTTATATTTATAAATGAAACAGAAGTTTTTCCTTTTAAAAAAACTAATTTTTACCGATACACACCTGAAACACAGTTAAAAGCAGTAATTTTTTCTATCATATTTTTCTCAGTTTAACACTTATACCTTGTCTCGTCGAGTCCGCGACTGCTGATTTATATCCATTATAATAAACCAAAGTCATAAAACAAATAAGAAATTACGCAATCGATAAAGGATCGGGCGCAAAGAAGCGAAATGACAGACCACTCGCCATAAATTGGCTATGAAACGGGACCACCTATGACCAGCCGCGTTACGAGGCGATGCATTCGATGGTTGCGCAAGTGACCAAAGCCATCGACAATTTGTTCCCTTTCTGCGGTTATTCCCTTTTCCATTTTCGACACTTTCCTTCTGCCGCTGACAAACGGCGTTTAACCCAAATAATACTTTGGATTATCTTACAAGGCGAAGAATGCGAAAGTGGGGTATAAAACTGATGATACCATATACATTTATATATTTAAGGGATTAAATGGTTCGGGTGTGTACATGCGCGTCTCGCCGTCGGTGTGAGATCATAAAAACTTTTAAGATCGCTGCTGCGGTGAGAAGGAATCGGACGGCCGCGGGCAGAGGGAGAGAGAGGGTGCGTGTCACGGAGCGAGAGTGCGCGCCTTCGGAAAAAGAAGGAACGAGGGCATCAACATTCTGGTTCAGGAATACGCTCGTATGCGCGCAGCGTCCGTCTGCGAGTCGTAAAACCAAGTTGCCGCGCGAAAATGCTCCACTCCTCCTCCCTCCATCCCCACCCGTTCTCGGACAACCGCGGTCTTATTATAAACAGTCTCTTCGTATATTTAAAAGATCATAAGATGATCTCCATAAAACCCACTTTTATTTCTAACTTCATTATTTTTTACGGTCGTTTTTTATCCCGGGGAATTTTTTATGGTCGTAAAATTGACATTTCGAGTGGACGGCCCTTTTTCATCGGAACCAATTTCAATTTTCGTTCTTGAAACCTTCCCGGCAAAAAGTGGTGGCTTCGAAAATTGAAGGTACAATGCCTCCCGCTTTATGTTACACCGAATGAACACGGGCTTTTTTTTCGGCTACCGACATTAATCACGGATGACGCGACGCGGCGGGGATTTATTCAAAGTAAAATGAAAGTTAGTTCTGGTTAATTCGTCACTGTTACAATTACAATCCCAATTGAGGTGTGCGCACGTAACTAGGGACAAATCTTTAGGTTGGTGTCGATTTCTTGGATGGCAAATGGTATTATTTTCCGGGCTTGTTATAATGAAAAATTAATTAATTATGTCATCGTGAAATTTAATGAAGTGATTATGAATGGGGTTGGGTTTCACTTGTACAAAATGTTTTTGGTGAAAAGAAATTGAAAGTTTGGCCTTTAAGTGTTTGCAATGCAAGAATAATGATGGAAATTGTCAAGGCAAATTTGCCAACATTTTTTTAAAATTTGAAATGGATTGGTTTAGGTCTTGGAACAGTTTTTGATCATCGATATTACTTCCATATTTTGCCATACACTGAAAAAAATATTCGGATTACAATTAACTCCACCGTGGAGTTAAAATATATTCAGTAACGTCAAGTGAGATTAGTTTGATCGGAATGAATGTAATAGGTAGAATCTACTCCATATTGGATTTGC
>JABFPN010005891.1:0-12351 GCA_022817305.1 Leptoteleia sp. ZL-2020
TAAATATACAGTCGTAACAAGAAATTCCTCTTATTTTCACACGAAATCCTCTTCTCGTTATTTTAACCAGAATATCATTTTATTTTGAAACGATTCCTGTGAATTTGAAATGATTTTTTTAAGAGTGAACAATTTTTTTTTGTTATAAATAATCGGAGGGGGATTATAATAAGATTTATTGCCTTAATAATGCAAAATCCTACTCAAGACGTGAATGTCCTTAATGAACGAACGCAAAAGCAAACAAAGTGTAATAAAATCGGAATGGTTTCAGTTTAAATCCCGGATTATTGTGTTGGATTTTATTTAAAAGCCCTTCCATAGATTGTCGGAAGATTTTGTCATATATATCAATTTGTAGGTTTAAGAAAGGATGAAATATGCTTTGAATCTCAGTGTTTCTCTCGCTAACAATGAAATATTGAATTTGTTTGACACGAATTCACACCGAGGCGCGAGAATCGTGCAATTATTTATGTAAAAAGAAAATTTATACTGCGATGTTAACGTTTTAAAATAAAATAAAAAGAAATCTTGATGCAAAATATTGATGCCATACTAATTTACAATTTTTTTTTTAAACTAATTTATAATTTTTTATATTATCAACAGCTTGGTTGTTTTTTTATCTCTCCTCGTTTATTTGAAATAGCTTATCAATTGGATAGTAAACATAATTAACAAGCTTCGATTGCTTATTATAATTAACTCATTTGATACAACCATTCAATGTTTTCATTTCATTAAGAAAAAAGCAATTTATAATTTTACTACATTCGACCCAAGATTGATAATATTTTTACTATTAAGGATACTAAATATTAAATTATATTCTGTAAATTTCATTCACAATTGCAATTGCAAAAATTTTACTATTAAGAATAGTAAAAGTGATAAAAAGTATATTTTATAAGGAACTGTTACAATTATTTCCCAACGTTAAGTTTAAAGTCGAGGAAAAGTTATATACAAATATAATTTAGTTTATTGTTTCGCAAAGTGCAACTATCCCTGAATAATGATAGTAATTTAATGTGACCACGAAGCATAAAACATTTCGCCACGGTTGGCCATAATGTAATTTGATACTGCACGAAATCTTCGTAATTTCAGCCGGTACAATTATTTATGATTCTTCCATTGTGTTGAAACATTACATAATTATTGCCAACATTCGAATTGTCCGATATTCTTCTTAAAAGATAAATAGCATTCCAAAGTTAATTCCTGCCATTCCGAAGGAACATTTTGCCAATCATTAATCTGGATCTCTTATGTCACAATTTAGATTGCTAATATCGCCCTATGTCATACATTAAGGACGTATTTCTTTTTTTTTTTTTTTTTTTTTGCAATCAAAGAATTTTATTCCTGCCGTAAGTTTTTAATGATGTTCTTCAGGGCGCCCTTAAATTCAGCTTAATGTTCGACAGAAGGGATGAAAGCCGAAGAAATCAAAAATTTCCTTCCGAGGTATAACGTTACGAATAAAAGCAATTGTTTACCTCTTAATGAAGGCATTTTTTTCAGGATTTTCATCCCTTCGTATCACGGCGTATTAATACCAATAAACTTTTGATTGACATCCCCCTTTTTCGCCGGCCACGTGCATTAATTTATCTTACATTGTTTTGATTATCAATCTTTGTTAGAATAATAAGTAACGTGATATGTGTGAGGAAACTGAAAATTTTACTGCATCACTTTATGCCCGTGTTAATTAAATGCAATTAATTTTGGGATCGAACTTTCGGTTTAAAATTAATAAAGCACGGAGTTTTGCGCAATTCTAATACGGTATAAATTTTCGAGAGCTTTTATTTAATGTAATATATTATTTCAATAATCGTATTATCAAACCACCACGGGCTAACGAAGGCCAACCGTGGGTTATAAATAAGTTAATTTTCGCGGAGAATAAAAGTAATTCCGATCCAATGACGGGATCTTTGTGGTAATTAGTAATTATTTTTTTTTTTAATTAAATACTAAATATCGAACTAGGCCTGTCAAATGTTCGAACAGGTGTGGACCATATATAGAACGTGTATGGACCATATATGGAACGTGTGTTTTTTAAAAAATTTGACAATAAAATAAAATAGTTCATTGCACACGAAGAGAAAAAGAGAACGCCTCTGGCTTCTTATTTCACTCTAATGCGTAATACCTCATTTCCCTCCTGTGGTGAATGCAATATTTTTTTTTTGTAAAAAGTACACCGAAATATCTATATGCATTCAATCTTAAAGAGCGAGCCAATTTCTCGAAGTGTGCAAAACTCACAAAGCAACTCAATCTTGCAAATCGAACAAAACGCGTGGAAAAAGAGTAAGGGAGATTGTTGGTGGAAGGGAGGGGGATGAAGAGGGGAAGAAAAGAAACCTCTGGTGGCAAAATGTTCAAGCTTCGACTGTTTTTTGATTCATATAATGTTTGGCGTGAACAGATAGTGCAGAGACAGATTTATGTCCGACTCTTTTTATTTTTCACTTGGTTTTCGTTGCTTAAACGTAAGTTTCAATATCCTGCTTAGGTGGGATAAGAGAAATGTAGACACTTGTCGAGAATTAGGAGGGAGGAGACACACCGAAAGAACATTTCCTCGTAAAAAAAGCTTCGTTTTTTTTTTAAAAGAAGAAAGATGTAAAAGGTAGAAGAAATGTAAATACATTTTTCAAGAAAATTTCAATTATTTTATACAAGTCGTAACATATATTTTAATATATATTTTATTCTGCTTTTGATATTTTTTCTCCATGAAATGTTGTAAGGAATAAATTATATAACGCGTTAAACATAAAATTAATTGCATAAGTAATTAGCGCAATGCAACATGTTCAGATTTAATTAGGATTTGTTTTTATGTATAATTAAATTCATTTCTTGAAGATACTTCTGCTTGCAACAAAATCTAATTAGATGTGACTAGTGCCATCTATGCATGATGCATTGGAATACGAAGCTGGTTAGATATCGATATTAATTACACTGATACTTTATTAATTTCAGTGCTAGGAATTAGTTTGAAATCCATCGAGGACTTAGACATAACGAGGGATAAGCTTTTATATATATATATATATATATATATATATGTGCAGTTATATGTTAAAATGAGAGCCAAGAATTTGGAGTAATTCACATTTTCATTTTAATATATAAATTCTTGTATAAAATAAATTTTATACTTTAATTTCAAAGACCTTTCAGGAGATAATTATGTTAAAATTAAACTTTAAAACTTCTATTGATATGTTCCCTTTTTCATAATTGTTCAATAATTATGACGAATCTTTTTGACTAATTAGAACTTTATTGAAAGATGAAAGGGATAAAAATTTCATATAAAGAATCAACAAATTTAACGAATATTAAGTAATATAATTAGTGAATACTGAAAGTATTAACTGAGAAATTTTCCACTTAGATATAAACCAATCAATTGAACTCGAGGATCGACTAACCATAGACACCTCGTGTATTCAAATAGGAGTCTGCGTAAAAAAAAAAAAAAAATACGGAAAAATTCTATTCAAAGCACGTATCGCGTCAAATTTTCGTGATTCACACTTCTTTAAAGTAATAATTTTGTTATTCAAATGTATAATGTTATACGCATAAAATATACGTTTTTGTATTCAAACTCTGCAACCAGCGTTAATAGTTATCATAAAATATAAAATTTTTAATCTCACGTATATATAATAAATAATATACGTTGAAAATTTCTATATTGCCTTCTATTTTTATTTGAATTAAATTTAAAATACTCGAAGTTCATTTATTTAATGTTAAATAAATTGATATAAATTTGTCAGAATTACATGTTATATAAACAGTTTTTATTGACAATTATATATGTACCCAATATAATATATTAACCTGATTATTATCGATTTTATCGTACTGTATATTAAAACTTCACTATCGTTGCCAAATTTATTCCGCTTTTCATGGCTAATAATTTAGTTTCATAAATGTAGAATCATACGCTTCTGATAATGGAAGTGTAAGCCAGGAAACACTGAACGTATTATAATGAAGTATTTATTAAACCACTTTTCTCTATGAAATTACCCGCAATCTCTAAATTTTGAAATTGTTCAAATCGTTGTTATAAAACTCAAAAATTTTTTTTTGCTCTTTCATTCCACGATAATATTTATCTTCTAAACTGCGTAACAAACTTCCGCATTTTTATATTCCGAGCAGTGTCTCTTTTGAATCTGAAAAAGCATTGGTGCTTATTTGATTTTCGATTCACGTGAATACGTTTATGCTGAACCCTTTAACGCCTGGATGGTCTTATTAGATCATACGTGTTTTTTCGACATCCAACCTGTTATTGAATGTCAATGTTAAGTGACCTTTTAAAACCGACCGGGTATTAAAAAGTCCGCGAGTTAAAGGGTCAAACATTTATTCAATATTATCCAACCCCGTTTGATGTATAAATTATTTGCATCGACGATAACGATAGAAATGTGTACATACAAGTTAGTTTTCCATATACAATTGACAATTTTTATGGTTTTTATCGTGTATCGTGTCAAAAAAAAAAAACAAGAAAAAATTATAACCATAGCCTTTTAACTAGGAAATGGCAAATTACTAGCTTGTAAATGTTTGAGCACTTTTTTTATAATTTTAAGAAATAAAGCATGACACACAGTTGTGAACTATAACATGCTTTTCTTTCCACATGCAGTAGCAAACAGATAAATGTCAACACACGGGAAATATTTTTACTTATAAAAGGAAGAAGATATGAAATATCGATTGAAAACAAAAATATAAATATTTACTTAACAGTTTCGTTACTTTCTATCATCGCGTTGATACAATTTACACGTTGCTGTTATATATAATAATCATTATTTTGTTCCATAAATAAAAACGCTGTAAAATACTGTATACTTTTTCCTATTGATTTCGTATTTATTTTCATAAGCACAAAATCAGAAAATTATGTTATACCCCCGAGCTTCGTATTGTAGAAAAATAGATATAAATTTTTGTAAGGTATACCATTACATGGATTTAATCAAAAATGATATTATTATAATACTTTTTTTAATAAATATTTAATTATTTCATTTATTTAAAAGTAACTAACTTCTGTCAATTTAAAAAGTTTTGGTTTCGACATTGTTAATTAATATTTTATTAATTCCTTCTCATATTTATCTTTTAAATCTTCAACAGTCGAGATATTACCTTATCTACCTCTTTATTTGCTTAATAATAAGCACTTTTCTCTGTCTCCTCTAACATAGTTAACGACTTGTAACAGGTTAACATTTAAACAATTATGATTTGTATCTATGATAATTTTATGAATTATAACAGTTATACGTCCAAAGCTTTTACTTAAATAAACAAATGTTTCACTAAACCTTCGTAAAATAAATCAAAAACGACCATGGAAGAATTTCCATTAATATTATTAGACAAAACAACTTTTATTACCTATTCAATAATACTTATGTATTCATCAAAATTTGTCACATACACCAGGGAAACAAATTTATGTCAACTATTTTAAATTAATTTTAAATCATAATACGCTTCTAATATTTTACATTTTTCCTTCGTGTGCCCATTAATCATAAATTAATATGGAACGGTATCTTTATGGTGTCATCTAATCTGATAAAAACCTCGACAAATTAGCTTAAAAGCTTTATAACAAGCCTTCGTTTGAAGGTTGGCGAAAAGCTGATAAAAGTAAGTTAATATGGCAGAATTAACAATGGAAATTATTTTCAAACAAAACTTGCATAAATGTCGTCAAAATGATTTTTCTCGGATAGGAAAGATTTTGTAGAAGGATTTTTCCCTAAATAGAAGGTGTTAAAAGTATAACACTTATTTGAATGAGTGTTTGAGAAAAAAAAAAAAAAAAAAAAAAAAAAAAGTAACTATACCTATGAGAAAAAATTTATATAGGCGGCATATATGTGTACCATATATAAGAAATATATGTGTTTCTTTTTATGATAATAATGCAATGTTTGTCTGTGTCATTGCAGAAGGACGTGTCGACCCAAGTGGACATTCACCCTGGCGGTTTTCACGTGGACTGGGATCGTCGCGCGACGCCCCTGTACTCTCGCGAAGACATCAAGGAGCAGTACTGCATTACGAGCCGACAACTGGATGCCGTGGAGCGGTCTGGTGGCGGATTCTTCGGGTGCCTTACCAGCAGAGGACCTTCGCCCTGCAGTTCAACTAAAGCGTCTATACTTTCAGCCTGTGTTCGTAGCGCCCCAAGCGACGAGAACCTCTTCGACGCGCCTTATCCTCGGAAGCATTTTTCGGTCATGCACCAACAGCCTTACTCCACCTATCCTAGACATCTGTTGCGCTACGACTACGAGTACAATGACGATTGGGACGACGATAGCTTCTATATACGGCGCAGACCGAAGTCCTGCATAGTTCCAGATCCTAAACGGTGAGTAAAGTTCAAGTAATAAAAGTTCACGAAAGGTTTATGCCAAAGGAAAGTTGTTACGGTTAACTGGGACGTAGGAAAAGTTTCGATATACCGAAGTAGTTCGATACCGATTGTCGTAAAATTACATTTTATGGTTATTAATGTAAATTGGCACATGGGACGAGGGGTTTTTTGTTGTAATTTTGTCGTAGTAAGATGTTGAAATACACTGGGAAAAAAGTTACACGGTTAACTTTCGTGAGCACTGGAATTCTGGTTGAATTAACCATATTGTGGTTATTTTAATTAAAAATTAGGTAACTAGAAACTAACTGGAAAATTAACTGTGCATATAGTTAATATTGCTATTCTTTTTTGTTATTGTATCATTTCTTATAATCAGTATAATATTGAATATCTTCTCCTACTTATTGATTTCTGATTAGGTCATTAGGTTGTCCTAAATTGCACGGTCGATTTTCTCAATTATATTATTGAGAAAATAATATATTTGCAATTGTATTTTTATTCATTTTGCGCACTTCGTACACCGCTACCTACTCTGCATTGAAAATTGAACTGCAGTCGTTTATCGACAATTTTTGAACTCATTGATTTATCAAATGACTCTTACCACTTGTTACGTTTCTACTGGAAACATATTGTCGGACTAAATTTTGGTACTTTAACGATGAATGAACTAATCAAGCGTTACACATTTCTTTCTTCCATTCATTCCTCCTATTCTTTTCTTCTTTTTTTTTCTTGCATTCATTCCTCCTTTCTTCCCATAATGATGTGAATTATATATTATATACTAATCTTGGGTAAAAGGCGGATGTTATTCCGTTGAACTGGAAACGAGAAGTTTTGGAGACCTTAGTTGTTAAAGGAAGACCTGAGGTTTCTTGTTATAACCATACACACGAGTGTAGTCGAAGTGGAAGCTTTAAAAGTGATTGCTTCCTTGGAGGGAAAATCTTCTAAAAATCCTGCAGCAAATCATGCGTTGTCTCAACAACGTGCCGAATCAATTTTTGGTTGAATTGCTTAACACTCTTGAGACCGACGAGCGCGAATGAGGTTGCGTAAAACTTTGACCAATCAAACTACGTGGTTTGATAGTACATACGAAATATAGTTACGCGAAAGGACGCCGTTCGGTCACGTACAATTTCTTTTCATTACGTAAGGCCATCCTTTTTTCCCGTTCCGACGGTCGTATTGAATATTAGGGAGTGTACCGTTGAAAAATGTCATAGATATTATCCGGGTAAAAATTTTTATGATCGTTATTCGATGAAAAAAAGTGTGTAGTAGGAGATAAGGAAGAAAGATTGATCGCGGAAATGATATCGCAGATTTAATGATCTTTTCACAAGTGTCTTTTAAAACTGGAGAATCGTTAAACAGATATCATGATTGCCGAGTTCGAAAGACTATACCCCTGCAAGGGGAAAAAAAAGAGGATCGTATCAATGCGCGTTTTTATTACGTTAGTTTTATTATTTGAAATAGAAAATACTCGTATTCTTGTGAACCTGTTAAAGTTAACAAGCAATTTATAGATGATTGAAAGTATTTTTAAGTGCATAGCAATATTTTGTTTAACTTAATCAAGTATATAACAAATATACCGATGATTAATCTGAAATTGTATTGGTACTGTTGTTGAACTTTTGGACAATACAACCTTGAAATATTAACCATTTTGTATCATTTCATTCAATATTAGAATCAAATTTTTTTTTCGTTCCAAAATGTCGAGCTTTCAATCATATAAATGACAAACTTCTGAGTGATGAGGTTTCAATGGTTCAAAAGTTGAAGCAGGGTGAATTCGACGTCAAAGACAAAGGAAGTAATTTAATTGGAAACATTATTGAACGAGGATTTCTGGAAAAATTAGAAAAAAAAAGAAACTTCCATTTACATCAGAAGCAATTTAACAAGCAATTTCACATCGTTTAAAGTCACTTGTACTCATAACAATTCATCCCATTCTTTTCTCCCTCACGCTCCACGCCATTGTCTTTCAATTTTTTCAAGTTCATAATTTTAGCTTAATACCTTAAGATCGCCTGGACTAAGTGATAATAATGCACAAAGGGACGTATTAACGAGATTTCGGAGGTTAAATGTTAATGGATTAGCGGACGAAATGGCTCAATTTGTTATTGCCAAAATCGATTGAAGAATTATCGTCTCTCCATGTAAAACGTTTCCATATTTTAACGTCACGGAAGATTATGCGAAGATTAAGTTGCCACGAACGTTGTAGTAGATTATTGGTCGGGGATTATGATATTTGTTCGATCGGGCATTACACCGCCGAAGCGTATTGTTTCTTTATCGAGCGGGCTCGATTGGGAAAAGCGAAATTGTTTTTGGGGCCGTTGGTACACCGCTGAAACTGAATTATGCGGAATGAAATATCGCGGATCTTTGCGCGCCACTTTTTCGACTGAAAAAAAATATTATCCCTGCAGTCTCAAAGGTGGGACTTCAATAGCTCCGGGGGAAAGAGCGTCTCGGAAATTGTAAATTTGGATACTCGGCAGTGTACCTTGCCAACACTTTTTGCGAACAAAAAGAAGAAGAAAAAAAGTACGCGGTGTACTTTAACTAACCTGCGCGCGTCCCGCCAGTATGGATGAGCCAATATTTGCTTGAGATCCTTGATTCTCTCTATATGTTTTCAGACAATGTTCACTTGAACGCAAGCACTGCATTTCACAAGTTTCGTGAAATATAAACGTATTTGTACTATTGAAACTTCAATTATGTGAAAGTGAACATTATTCCTCGGGTAATGATATTGTTTTGGGAGATTTCTAGTTACAGTAGTCAGGGTTAATTTTATCAACCGAGAGAAAAAACAATATCAAATTTTAAATAAACATTTATTAAATCAGTTAATTAAAGATTGTAATTCTAGGTATTTTTGTACAATTTAACATTTGTTTATTAAATTTTGGGTAAATTGGTTCTTTCAAATATATTCAGAAAGCTTCTTCTTCATATTTTGCTTAAATTTTTGTTACTGTTTCTAAGAATGAAAATACTTCTAATTTTGGTTCGACACCTTTTTCGTGTTCTTTTTTTTAAACTTTATTGCCGTCTTTAATGCCAATTTAAAGTAAATTTTAATATCATAACCTATCGTGACTTCGTTATTACACAAGACCTAAACACATCCATTTTTCGAGTAATAAAATGATAACACGTAATGCGACACATCCGCCTTTGATTAAAAAGGCATGTTCATACGGCAATAACTAAGAGGTACTTGATTAATTTTCTCTTAGAGGGACATAGGTGATAAAACGAAACTCATTGTTTAATGGTCAGTACGTGGGATGTTGTTCGGGAAATTTTATACATTTTTCAATGAAACTTCAAGTTTATTTGGCCAGATAAATTTGATGGTAGCTTTAATTGTAAATAAACATGGGGAAATTTTAAATTCTTGTAAGGTAATAACCAATATTCGATAAATCATAAAATATAATAGGGGGCATGGTAATAATATTTGATACGTTTTGAATATTTTTTGCTCTAAGATATTTTTTTCATTTTAAAAACAATGGAAAATAAAAAACAATTCCAAACATCGATGCTTTCTCTAAGTTATTATGACTGTAATAGCCATTGTAAACATTATTCCTGAAATGCTTGCAACGTTTGTTATTATTTTCCGGATCAAAATTTTAAATGAAACTTTGATAATATTTAAAATAATTGTTTGAAATAACAATAAACATTAATCTATTGTACGTCTTTTGATTTCAAAAATTATATAAATGGTCATAAAGCGGCAGTGAAATGTTGATGGATGAGCAAAAATATGTGCAATTGCTGATATGCTTATATATTAATTAAATGTACATTGCAATACAAAAGTTATTATTTTGCAACACTTTTATCACTTATAACTCACAAATAAATTTCAACCAACTTACACAATGCAATGTTCGTACCTTTTATTTGTAATAAAATTATCGTACGGTAGTGACTAAAAAATAAATTAATTAACTTCTATTTTGCCCACTTGAAATGAAGTCTCATTTTATTACTCCATTGATAAAAGGAGTTCCGCATGAATTCTCAAAAGTTTGCAACAAAGAATATTTTTGTTTCATTTTCATTCATTAACTGCACTTAAAATTGAAGTAATAAAAATATACGCGGATATATTTAAAACGTGTAAGTGGCGTTTTGAAGAGGGTCAATAACTGTCGAGGGTCTAGCCATCGCTGGAAACTTTGTATCCAACCAAAGAAAATGCAAACACATTCCCTTTAATAATTATCCGAGTCGCCAGTGAACATATTATCCATTCGTATTATTTTTAATGTTCAAAGGCGCGCGCGTATATTCTTCAATTTCAGATAAAAAGCATTATCTGTCAGAGTTAAGTAACGTTGTGCACGTGATATTTTGATTTCTTGAAATATTACTACTTCAATGCCATCTAAACTGCGGCACGCTGTACGTGCATATACAGAACAAAGCGTAGTTCTCGATGCGAGACAACATCACTGTGAAAATAAGAATTTTCTGTTATAACGCAAGCACAATGCTGCTGTAAAATTGCAACCAAATATAAGTTGTTCAGAAACAACAAGGATAAAAGAAGATGTGTTCAATGCCGAAATAAGTTGAGATCATTGCAGTGGAAATTAAATGTAGAATGAGAGAAAAAAATATTAATTTGTAATAAAATGTTTACTAGATTGGGATAACACTTGCAGAATGTCGTTGATATGGTGGACTAATTGATTAAAAGTAATTTCATGTAGTTTTGTACAATTTGACATTCTGTTTATGAAATTTTAGTAAAATATTTTACTCATGAAAAAATTTTATATAGGTGGTACATATGCCACATATGTGTGACACATATGCCAACGTATGTATAACTAAACATAAAAAGTTAATTTATTTAATTAAAATATTTAGTTAAACTAATTTTGGTTAATCTCTTTTCTATTTTTTTTTTATTTTTATAAAAAGTAGTAATTTATGATTCGTCTCCTTTCTAAGTATTCAAAATCTGAATTATAATTATTAATGTTGTGCTTGTATAATAAAATTACGAATATAATTCGTAAAATAAAAAAGTAGAAATTATAAAATTATAGAATTATTTTCAATTTAAGAATTTATATAATTAATAAGTTTATACGTAAAATATGGTCTTCAGATCGTGTCACGTTGAATAAATATTGGCATTGTAGGGTAAACATACTAACATTTCTCAGAAGCTAGAAGTATTTCGTAGATTTACACTAGATTAAACTTATAAATAAGGGTGCGTTTCACTGCTCCTGATAAACGGTTAATTGTGAAAAGCATTACGTAAAATTGATCAGAGGTTCACTCTTAGTGTTTCATTAAATCGATGGAATTAAAAGACGCAAAATTTATTGACAGACATTATCCAGTTCCTTATTTAAATGGTTTTGCTAATAAGCAACGCGTACTTTACACGCGTGTCTTGCGTTCATTAAATTAAAAATAAAATCTATTTTGAATGCGATATCAATCTTTTCAGTCCAGCGATTGGATAATTGCCGTGAAATTATCTGTAAATATATTTTTTTTCTTCATTTGTGCCGCCGTATAAATAATTTATTATTTTTAGAACAAATGACCGTTTTAACTATTTTTCAATAAAAATTACGATACGTCTCGGCCATTGATCTATTGTTATTTTTTTTTAATTCAATTAAAATTTCGTCGTCCAGTATTTATTACAAAAAAATTGTAAATATACTTTATCTTAATATATATAAATTACGTGTCACATTGTTTGTCCGAGCTAATCTCCTAAACTACTTAACCGATTTTAATGAAATTTGCACACCGTGTGCAGTTTGTTCCAACTTGAGAGATAGGATAGCTTA
>JABFPN010005892.1:0-12350 GCA_022817305.1 Leptoteleia sp. ZL-2020
TTCGCGGCAGGAGAACCCCCCCCCCCCCCGATATGTAAATGCCGGGCGGAGAGGTCGCGCCGTGTGCGCGCCTGCATGGACCATATAAAGGGCTAGTGTAAACCTCGCGACCGCATATGGTAATCGCGACCGTTCCTCCGCAACGCCGATTTCTCACGCATGCGCGCCAAATTGCGACCCTCTCGGCGGTATTAATTTTGATGCTGAATTTGTCCCGACTTTCCGAGGGAGAAATGTATTATCCCATGTCAAAATCAACATACGCGTGGCATATATGTCTCATATGGGGCATATATGTATCATACAGGTCTCATATGTACGGCGCGTGCCTCATATGCGAGGCATGTGTGTCATACGTTTCTCATATATATGGCATATGTCTCATACATGTCATATATATGACACATGTCTCATACATGTCTTATATGTATGGAACATGCCTCATAAATGAGGCATATGTGTCATACGTGTTTCATATATATATGGAATACGTCTCATACATGTCATATGTATGGCACATGCCTCATAAATGAGACATATATGTGTCATACGTGTCTCATATATATGGAATACGTCTCATACATGTCTTATACATGGCATATGCCTCATATATGAGGCACCTGCCTCGTTGATGTCTCATACACGTGGCAAATGTCACATATACGAGGCTTATATGCCTCATACAGGATTTGCACCGCATAAGTGCCCCATATATGTTAACATATATGTCACACCATGCAATAACGAGCATATATGCGACATATATGGCAAACATACATGTCGCATATATAAAATTTTACTTAGGACTAGTTGTTCGGGCTGTATTTTATAATAACTCGAGGATATGTGTGCATTTATGATACTGCTTATAACGTCATCGAAGAATGTGCGGTGTAGCTTAACAGAAATGCAAGCATGTTTGAACAGGATATCGATGGACGAGCCATTATATTTTATAATGCTATTTTAAGCAGAAAATAAAACTTTATTCCGTATATTTTTCGGATCCATATTGTATGCAATCATTGAAATATGTGGTATATTATGTTGGTTTTAGTGAACATTGCATTAATTAAACAATC
This sequence comes from Leptoteleia sp. ZL-2020, assembly GCA_022817305.1. Classification (NCBI taxonomy): domain Eukaryota; kingdom Metazoa; phylum Arthropoda; class Insecta; order Hymenoptera; family Scelionidae; genus Leptoteleia; species Leptoteleia sp. ZL-2020. The sequence continues at coordinate 1,083 of JABFPN010005892.1, forward strand.
TTTTTTTTTTCTGTTTCAGGTATGTAACAAAATAAGTTGTAGAATGCTGGTTAAAACCTTTCGAAAATTTGAGTTTAAAGGTAAGAGTTTTCGTTTACTTGAAATTTATATTTTAATAATAATATTGAGAAAAATGTTGAAAAAATTGTAATTTTCCATTGTAGTTTAAGGACATTTTTGCGATGTTGGACAATATTGCAAAAAGTACAATAAAAAATTGTACAATGTATTCAACCATTTGTAAAACTAAAGTGAAAAATCATAATATTTACGTGTTTTATGAACACATTTTATATTTTTATCCTTTGTTTCGCCTTTATCTATATTATATATATATGTCCTCAAATATGAAAAAAAGATTACAATTTCTACACAAATTTTTCTCAGTGAATTTTTGTTATTTGTACTATTTGTCTCTCTTTACAAGCCACTATATAAATGTAAAATTTTACTATTATTAATAACAATAGTATTTTGACTTAACCGAATAAGTCTAAATATTTTCAGTGGTTATTGATTCATCATAAAATAAATTTAAACGGGATTGTCACAAATAGTTTTAAATGAAACATAACTACATTTAAAAACTCGTCTTTTTACAACAAGTCTGGTATTTTTTTCGCCCCGATGTAACTTTAGTTATTTAACGCCACAAATAGCCGCCGCAATTTCATATGAAATTTTTACCCCCCCCCCCCCAAGTTCATAATCACTCCCCGCAGCAGTATTCTAATGTCATGTTCCATTGTATACTTTGATTTTAATTAAGTTTCCAACTTGATCCAACGTTATACCCGAATGTGGCATAATTTTGTCTAATTGGACAAAAGTTTGCTTCAAAAATAATCGACTGATCTGAAATAATAGCGTTCAATTCTAAGGGTTCAAACGATTTGTTCATTTCTGTATACAATCGCTGAATTATTTATCTTCTGTGAAATTTTACCCTTCCACATACACGTGTACATTTAAACAAGCCAATAATAGACACTTCATTAAGTTTCATTATTCAATAATACACTCGGTTCGTTCATTTTTAATCAGCTTCGTCAAAATTATTCGGTAATTTATTTTTACAAAAGAAATTCGTTTAATGACAAGTAAAATACATTTTTTCACCCGTTATGGAAGTATGAAATTCACATTTGCCTTTCGTTTAATAAAAACTTTCATTCGATTGTAAAGTTTGATTAACAACAAACAAAAACGTCCACGTTGCGTTTAATTGTAATTAACAGGTTTTTTTTTTCCAAGTCGCTCTCGGTTTTTAATCTGATAACAGTTCGGCCGTTGCGAGATAGCCGAGTAATTACTGTAAAACCGTTTGGTCTTGTCAAATATGTGGAAAGGCGGGGATCATAAATTTGGTTAATTATGTGTTGTCTAGTTTTGTCTCGGACGGGATCGACGGTAAAATTGTTAATCATTTTAATGGCCCGGCGGAAAAGTGCGCCGCTCACGTTCGGCGAAACATTTGCAGTCGGACCGTCAAACGGGGTAATGACTAGAAATTAAATAATTGACGCCGCTTTGATTCTTGAAACTTGACTCGAAAGAAACGCGTTTCAAATTACTTCCTCGTGTGGTTCTTCAAAATGTTTCACGCACCGCTGAACAGTGCGAGATTTAAATTTCATTTTATTTATCAATGCAACTTTATTAATTGTGCACATTTCCATTCATTCACAGGACTTTTAATTATTTCAGAATGCAGGTATTGTTAAAGATTTCTTTGTTCCACAAAGATATTTATTGTTTGTTATAATTTGGTTACAATGGGAATTAATTTTTACGAATTATTCGCAATAGGGAATTGTTTGAGTGGATCTATTGGCCGGAGACTGGCACAGTGTTGTCAGCTAAATTTTGGTTAAGAGATACGGGAAGGTATTGGTTCAAATTTGGTCATTAACAAAAATAAAAGGTAAGTAAATGTTAGACTTGTCAGATGTAGTATCAATGCCAGAGTTAAGCCAGACTTATGCCAGTACTTTTAACTTAAAAAAAGGTTTATTGCTGGGCTATATATTGTACATTGTTATCTCTCTAGAACAGGTTTATACTGGCTCTGTCTTGGACCAGTACTGGCAACTCTGGTACCAGTACCGTGCCTTTACTGGATTGTTTAAACATAATAGTTTCACCATAAACATTATTACACGGAGAGAAAAGATTAATAAAAATTACTGACATTGTTGGTAAACTGGTCATATACTTGCAAGAACTGAAAAATTACTATCCTAAGTTAGTAAAAAGTGTCAGCTTTCTAAGAATCATTTTCAACAAATTGACACGTTTTACTAACTTAAGATAGTAATTTTTCAAGTTTTGCCAATATATAACCAGTTTACTAAGAATGTCAGTAAATTTTATTAATCTGTTCTCTCCGTGTAGTCAACATAAATAATCATTTATAGATATGAAAGACAATAAAATAGTTAAGTTTCGACTGATTGCGATCGGTTATATTGAAATGAAATCGAGAAACAGTGGCGTTTGGTTGCAGACGCGAAGGTGCTGGAATTACATGCGAAATGTATACACGCGCCATCCACCTGTACCGCTTCAAAATTCCATTTCAGGCTCGTCACGAACCGCCGGCACACACATACGCAGAATCTTATTACGTGTCTGTCGATTTATAACCAGTCATAAATAATTCTCTCTTTCGATAGACTTCGCGCTCACAGAATCATGTGTGGGAATCCCCGGCGCAGTTTGCCACCCCGGCTTTCGATGCGTTACGTGTTACAAATCTTTTTGCTCCCCCAATCCCCCCCAATCCCCCGGCCACCCTTCCAACTACAATATTTTACTTCGCGTTATTAATTCTCCCGCCCCACCATCGGCATCGATTGTTCTTCAGATCAGAACGATCATACGTATGGCATGCGAGTCAACAAATTTGCTGGTATATAGATTGAGTGAAATTTATTGATAGATAAATAGAGGTTTTGGGACCAAATTGTCATTTTATTGACTTGTTTACAGGCAGTTTTGAGGACGCTTCCTAAAATTACGCTCCTGGGACCCGGCAATGTTAGTTTCGTTCATTTTTTAAAATGTTTGTAAAAGTTTAGTTAGTTTTTAAACATTTATAACATAGTTTAAACATTCAGTTTCAAATTTCCTTCCATTATTTGAAAATTTACCTCCAAAATTTGAATATCCAACATGTGCCTAGTCTCCTAAATAGGGTGTGTCCCCAAAACAACCGTTTGACAAATTTATATATATATATATACATAAATATACACACATATATATGCATATAAATGCAGGGATTACTTTTGAATATGCTCCACTTTTTGGGTATCTTGGTACGTCCCTGAGAACTAGTTAAATTTAATAATTTTTCCACTCATGTGTGAAATTTACAATTAGCCAATAGGAAATTGATTTTCCCATTGATCCGAGCCTCCTTCCATGTATTTTTTTTTTTTCTAAATCTAACTAAAGTAACTAAATTTCTCTCAGTTTATATCAACTTTCGCGGTAATCACACGACGAGCCAAGTTTCATAATTAATTTTACATGGGTTACTTTAATCCGCTGTCGCGGATAATTGGTTCCGTTTTTTTTTTTTCACGAACTAGATGGCGCTCGCTCGTATATCGATTTCGCGGGGATTATTCCTTTTCAACTTAAGAACCCGGATGAATAATTTTCTTTGTTTTCTATCCGTTTTCTTTGGTCCGATTGCGAGTGGAGAAATGCCGCGGCCAAAAATATCGGCTTCAGCGCCGCGGATGAATAATTTACGTTACTTGATGCAAAAATTTTGCGCATTAATTTGTCCTTCGTTTCTGTTTACACGCTTTTTTGCAAGCGAAGTTTCAATGACGGTTCCTCATTAGCGTAAAACGCGGACTTGTTGTCCGCGAGATGAATTAAGATTCGGTTGAAAAAAGTACTGTTGCGACTGGCGAACCCCCCGAACGTGGACGGAATTTATGAGTTGGCTTTTAGCGGGCCACCGGGCCCATAATCAGTTATTATTTATTACTTTTCGCGGAAAAATTTCCTTAAGCTGGGCAAATTTTCTTCTTTATCGTTTAGTATTGAATTGAATTTTTGCAATTTGGAAAGTAATACAGTATTGAAATCAAAAATTGCATTAAAATGTTAGCAATATGTTATTTCGTGAAAGTTAACTATATTATATATATATATATATGAAGAAAATTACCTATATTATGCAATCAGAAGAATGTTTGGAAAATAATTTTTCTTAGTTACTTGTTTTTTCATTAATTAATTCGTTTTACTTTGATAATTTCAATCGTCGGTTAATGCACGATATAATGAAATGTAGTTTAATACTTTTTTTTTTCTTCTTCGGAATTAAAATTAAAACAATTAATGGGTTACAATTGTTAGTAGGAATTTTTGCGTGAACGGTTAGCGGGCGAATTTGCATATTCATGTGGCTTCTTTTGCACCGCGAGGGCTCGTCGAAGGGTTTGGAAAGTCGCAAGTGCAGTTGTTCAATAAGCGCCCGTGTTACACGAACTGCCTGTATAATTACTCCGAAAACGATGAGCCACTTCAACGTTTCTTCCGTCGAAAATTAGGTCGCACAAGTATTTTGTAATTTTTTTTCTCCCCCCGGTTACGTGTATTTAGGCGAAACAAAATCAATCAAGAAGGACTTTAAAAAATAACTCTGCTTTTGATGATGAAAATAAAACTGAGGAATGTATTCAAAATAACTTGAGAAGATTTAAACATTTATTTTGTAATATTTTCTTTACTAATTACCATCATGTATTCTTTTTTATTTAATAATGAAGATGTATGAAACTAGAATTTATGAAATTAATTCTTTTGTTTAATATTCAATTGAAATGTTGTAAATTTTATATTTCCAAGAAGACTTTATCAGACTTTTTTCTTACTTTATAACGAAGTACACGAGACATTGTGTATTGGAATTTTTTTAAACAAATGCAATGTATAGGAAACAGTTTATTGTAATAACTTTTAATTAAGTTTCATTATTATCAATTCTTGATTGAATTATTCGCAAAGAAATATTAATACATGTTATAATTGAAGATTTAAACACGTATGCTTATTTAAATGAAAAAAAAGTAAGTCGTGAAAATAACTCGAAAGACATAATTACGTTACTTTTCATCAACATTTTCCTTGCCTTCGTGTTTCACGCATTTTAATTTATTGCTCCAAGTAAATTAAAACACATGTTCATCGGGACCGTTAATTGACCGCCGTTACAAGTTTCGCCGCTCAAATTTCCACCGAAATATGTTAATTTATTCCAACCGTTGCTGCTGCTCGCGCTCCATAATTTAGACATCGCGTTTTTCACCTTCGATCTTCAATTCGGACCGTCCGCGATCCCATTTCGATATTCAATTTTGCAAAAGTGAAAAGTGTCGACGAGAATTTTGTTCGCAAAAAGGAGTAGGAAAATAGGGAAAAAAGGAAAGAAAAAAAAAAAGAGAAATACTTTCACCAAACTCGTAACAGCGTAACATAATAATCACCGGTGTACGGGCTTCCTATTGTGGAAGTTTCGTTATAATTAAAAAAGATTGCCCCGACAAAATTCCCGCTTATTTTAGCCGCGCCCGAAGAATGATTGATAACGAGCGGCAAAATATTGCATTGTGTCAGAAAGTTGACGTCAGTCAGGCTGGGGGGGGGGGGACTCAAAGGAATTACGCCGCAGCGGAGGTCCCTTTAATATCCCATTATTTTTCGCCGGGAGTTTTCCAATAAATAGCGAACTGGTTTCCGCGCGAAACTCTTGTTGTTAATATGACGTCTGAGGCGCGGTGTCGTTTAACTTACTACAACTTGTTGCGCTGAAATTGACTAAACAAACAATGCAAAAGCCGTCGCCCAATGGCTTCCGAGTGGCGGGGCAACTTTTATTGCGGTATTAGTTTCGAATAAAGATAAGGATGTAAATAAAAAAAAAAAAAAAAAATACAAGCGAGGGCCGATCAATTGCGCAGAGGCTAATCCTTCCAAGTCGAAAAAAGTTGCTGCAAAACTCAGTTTTGCATGCAACGATTGTAGCTTTAGAGAAAGTTTTGTAGTTCAGATTTTCCCAGGGAAGTTTATTTTACTATTGTATTTTATAGTAACTTTAGGGATATATGTGTGTGCATTTATAATATTATATTTTCTTAAAAAATATAGTAGAATAAAAAGTTGTTATCGAGGAATAGAACCCTGTTACCTAGGAGTTACTATTCAAGCACTTTACCACCACTCAGGAAAATGAATCAGTTAATTTTCCTATAAAATGTTGGAGTCGATCCCCATAAGACAATTTATGAGCATGTTTATGATAAAATATGAAGTAAATTCTGTAATAAAGTATTTATTCACGTAAATTGTTGAAATTCCTAAAAAATTATTGAAACAAATACTTTATTATACGTTCATGTACGTTCATAAATTGTCTTCTGGGCTTCTACTCCTATTTATTATGGGAAAAGAAACTCAATAACTTTTCTGCGTGTGGTGGCAAGTGTCGCGACTGGTGACTGTGAGGTAATGAGTTCTATTCCTTGATAAGAACATTTTTTTTAAATATTTTTTGAAAATACCACATCATATTATAAGGACTACTCAAAATGAAAGCATATCTTTGATTTAATATAAAATGTCGTAGCAAACATTAGATATTTAGTTAATTTCATTATTATAAAGTTGACGAGTTGGCAAACTTTTAAAAAAATCTTTGGGTCAACACTTCCACGATATCGATGCTGTAATTATTTCCCGTCGAAAGAGAATGTTTATCAGATTTTACTGCGCGCGTTATAAAGTCATTATCCTGTTAAGAGGGACGCTATCATTTTAATCAGTTTGTTATAAAAAGCCAGTTCATTTTGATTCCGGATTTATTGTCATGTGTCAACGAGAGTTCGACGTGTTTCATATCAAATGACATTAATCATGGTTATAATAGGGTTAACGTTAAAAAAAAAAAGATAATACATAATGCATGCATGCATGCATGCGTTGAAAAAGAGTAATGCACGGGTCGAAATGAATGTTCGTGTAATTTTATGTGCGTGATTATAAAATCTTTTATATCTGTACCTTTTTTTTTATGTCTCATTCATCTCTCTTGGTCTTTTTAACGTTGCATTACTTTTTCTAATTTATCTTTGAATATAACGCAAAGTCGCAATATGTTTGCATTTAATTGTATAAAATAGAAATACATAATCATTATAATTTAGTAAAAGGTTTCTTCCCCGCGGAAATGTTGGGGTGGAAGGAAGTAATTTTATTTCGAAACTTTTTATTTTACGGTATAAAAGGTGAGTAAATACATTTTCAATTTTCGCCCAATAATGAAGTTATTTCGCGTGCCAGTATAAATTGTGCGCGGTAATATAATTTGAATAAAGGTGTGAATAGAAGTAGTTAGTTGTGTAATGATAAAAATATTTTGCGGCAGCTAAGAAATTTTTATTGCAATAAAGGAAAAAAAGTCTTGTTGCAATACGAGCGTAATTTTAAATAACACAATGGAACTTTTTTTAATGTATGATGAGAAGAATAATTTGATAGTTCAAGTATACAAGTTGTGTACTTTACGAGAGTTTATTAAAGGTCAAAAATGTTAAATAATAATAGCTAATTGATCAGTTATAACACAATAAAATATAGCTTACTCATTAATCGGTTCGGATCGTAAATGATGCGATAAATAAGATTGGTAGATTGATCGTGTTAATTAGTTGCGATTGGTTAATTTTTATGACGATCATCGAATCGGAAATTATTAATTAGTATTTTTTTCATAAAAATCTTTTCAGAGTTTATTTTAATTATTAAGTAAAAGTAATTCTAATTTAAGAATAAGTTTTACAGTTTATGGAATAAATTTTTTTTAAATGCAATATTTTATCCATTTTTAATTTTTAATGATTTTAAAATTGATATTATTTTTGACTTTAAATGTGTTAGCGATCACTCGTATTATTGTAATTATTAATAAATGTTTACTTTTCAAAGATATCTTAAAGTCAATGAAGATTTTAATAATTCAACTTAAATTTATATTTGATAATACGATTTTATTCTTGGTCTGCGGGGCGCAATATGTATTATTAATGTAGCAATCTGTTTTTCCCAGTGCATTCCAATGGCAGTAAATTTAACTGATCTTTTCAACTCCCCCCTCCTTAACACTGTATATCAACCCTTTTGTCGGCATATGCAAACGTATGACTGGATTTACATCAAAAGGGATCGCTTCGTCAGAATTGCTTGACTAAAATTCTTTGTGCCAAACGCACTTTCATTATTCAAGACAAATTGTTTAATTGTAATAATGTCGAAACAAGTCTGCCAACAATATCACTATAATTAACATAGCAATTAAATTGAAATTTAATTGCGCCGGCATTAATGAAGTCGGAATAGATCAACATTGGATTGGATCATGAAATTAAAGACAAATTAAAAAAATTCGATTTAATCTGTAATAATATCATTAATTATATTAGAGTTCTGATGGTAATAATTTTACGTACGAAAGAACTAAATATTATATAAGAATGTTCAGGTAAAGAAAAAAAAAATTAAATTACCTAAAAGTAAGATGATATAATTGATTGGTAGGTAATAATTAATTGAAAATAATTAACAAAAACAGAATATAACAGGATGTAAGATTTATCAGAACCTAAAAGCATGCCAAAGTTGATCCAGACTTGAACCAGTACTGGTGATTTAAAAAAAATTATTCAATGCAAGACCAGTGTTGGATGATTATTGGTAAGGTATAGGTATACAATTGGTATGTTTAGTTGTATGGTACTGGCCTAGTGGTATTGCTCCAATATTGGCATAATTCTGTGATTGTACTGGCGAACAAATTTACCAGTACTCTGTACCAGTAATTGGGCCTGTAGAACATTTCCTACTGGGTACTGGTACGAGTCTTCCCAGTAGGAAATTTCTAGTTCTACTAGCCCAGAACTGGTACAGTACTGATACCAGAGTTACCAGTACTGGTAAATTTGTTTTCCAGTACAGTGACGGAATCGTGGCAGTAATGGAGTGGTAACACTGGGCCAGTACCTGATAACTAAACATACCAGTTGTATAGCTATACCCTACCAGTAATCATCCAACGTTGTTCTTGCATTGAACAATTTTTTTAAATCACCAGTACTGCTTCAAATCTGGATCTACTACGGCGTTGATATTTTGCCTGGCATGTCTTACATCTGGTTATCTTCTGTTTTTGTTGATAACCAAGCTTAAACCAGTACCTGGCCCTATCTCTTTACCAAAGTCTGGCTAACAGTACTGGGCCAGAATCGGCCCCGTAGGTCCACTCTGGCAATTTCCCACAGGGTTGCTAAAATCTTTTTTTCAGTCAATAACACTATCATTTTCGCGAGCAAAATTATCGATTTTGTCAGCAAGAAATTGTTGCTCGTGCCGGCGAAACGCTTCTTCACAGATCTCGGACTCTTCACTTTCTCCACGAAACCGTAGCGTTTGGATGTGAGAGGGGGGAGCACCTCTTAAACGTTTCCCCGTGTTTACTTAGGTTTCCGTAATTTTTCACCCCGCGACGCAACCCATTTCGCCTCGTTAGCGCCTGGGATGGGAGGGGCGGGGAGGGGCTTCGTCGACTGTGCGCCAACGCACGACAAAAGGACCCGCGCGTCTCGCGTGCACGCGCGGCCTTCGCTCCTGCGTTAATTAACTCTCGTAATAACGATACGCACGAATATTCGGCATCGCCGTCGCGTGCGCTCGCCTTGGCGATTTGCGACTTCTTATCGGCGCCGCGCGCTAAATGACTTTCTTGTTGGCGCGGATATTAATTGCGTAATTGAAGCCGCGGGACGGTACGGCGTCAATTAGAGAAACGGCGCTATTATTTTTTCAACGCCTTGTTTCTCGTGTCGCTTCCACGTTCGTTTGGAATTTCGCGATTGAGTTTCAATATAATGGAGGGAAGTTTCGATAAAAGTGCGAGAAATTTGCTTGATATTGGTGCTGTATTAAAAGGAATAACATTTCAAAAATCTTTTAATTATTCTAAGATTTAATTATGGTCAAAATTTAATGAATCTTGCTTTTCTTAGTGCATAAAGACAAATTTGAGTATGTAGATTTTTGTCATATAATAATCATTGGATTAATTTATAATTAAGTTTTTATTATATGTAACAATATTAATTCTTTATAGATATTGTATAAATAGTTTTTATTGCAAAAGAGGAGTCTAAAATTATTTAAGAAAAAGTTAATAATATAATTTAATTATAAATCATTTAATGATTTAGTTATTAAGTTTGTTTTGGATGTTTGTCTCAAATTTCTAAAAGGATTTTAGTCAAGCATTTTTCACCTCTTACACGGAAAAAAAAGTTTCAAGAGCACACCTAAATGTTTATATGCACTATATAAACAGTATGGTAATATTCGGAACACCTAAATCAGTATGGATACCGCAACCAGACTCGTTTAATAGATTTCATTTGGATGAATCTCCCAGAGTAGTATAAATAAAATGTATCAACATTTGACACATGACAGTTTACCTAACCTAACCTAATTTAAGGCAGCGTTTCTATCAGACGCGCATTCAGTGGAATACATTTTCCTCATATATAGGGAATTCATGTATTAAATATTTTGTTTTATTACTATATTTAAATAAGTATGGTTGAATCACCCATACTTTAAAATAAAAAATTAAATAAATTATCAAGTTGTTGTAATAAAACATTTATTACCCTACAAGTATGGGTGGATTTTCCATACTATTTTTTTCAGTGTATGCTAAAAATTGCTCTCATGAATATTACTTTTACTATTTTTAACGGTAAAAATGTTCACTTTCCAGGAATATCCTTAAATCAATATAAAATGTTTCAAATTTTACCTGTTTGATATTCAAAGCCGAATCTTCGCCCTTGTCCACTTAGATGTTAACAAGAGCGAACTTTCTTCTTCTTTTTTTTGACTCGATAAGAGCACGAACGATGTAAGTGGATTTCTCGGGTTAAAAAATTGTCGCGGCATGATAATTTGAGGCTGTAAAAGCATTCTTCGAGTAGTTTGGACAATTGTCAAATTACGGTGGAACGATTTAGGGGATTAGTTGTAGGATGGTGGATGGTCATTTGCGCGATAATGGTTACAGAGGTTCGCGAGCTTTGGTTGCGCGCTGGTTATGAGTTCGAGTGATTTGTTACGCGCAATCTTGCGGCAATTTTTTTTTTTTTTTTTTTTTTTTTTTTTTTTTAA